>JAECUM010000212.1:0-29354 GCA_016617855.1 Megalonaias nervosa | reverse complement strand
ATAATATAAAAAGCAATTTTCTTCACAGCCATTCTGTTATAGGATTTTATAAACAAGGTAAGTAAAAATATTTTTCTAACATATTTTTGATAAAACATAGAAAGTTTGGAGGGGTCTCGGAGATAGGAACCTTGCTTACGTACACCGTAGATGTTTAGAAATATCATTATCAAATAAAATATCAACCATATTGTCAATAAATGTCATCACATCATCTGCCCAACCCTCTATTCGCTCATCGTTTTCAGTTGCGAATAACCATATTGATCCATATTTTGGTGAGATATGGTAAACAACCTTTTTAATACAATCGCTTATTATTTTAGGTTTTATACCAGTATAGCTTGAGGCTGCTCTAATCAAATTAAATCTCTTACAAAATTTGTTTGTCAGATCAAATCCAACATGTCGGATTGAATGACAGAAGGACATTATATATAATATTTCATTTGTTTAATATGAAAAAATCTATTGGTCTGGGATCATCTTTCCAATTTTTGGTAGGGGGTGGGGGTTTCTGGTCTAGAATCCCATTTTGGATTAGGATCATCATATATCTTTACTACTATGGTGAAAATCAAACTTGACCTAGATCTTTCTTATGCAAAGTCTCAGATCAAATTTGATTCCATTAAGTTCTAAAGTTATTGGAAAGTTATGAAATGGAAGGTTAAGGTGCCAAGTTAATGAAGGGTGCAACTCTGTAAAGGCGGGGGGGGGGGCTGAATGGCAGAGTGGTCTAAAGCACTCATTGTTATGGATCACTGCCATCTCCCCTCTGTCTGCATGGATTTGAGCATCGAGCTCGGCCAATGTGGGTATGTGAGAAAGCTTGCTGGTAACTTCTCATGGGTTGGTGGGTCTTTCCGGGGTTTTCCCGGGTGTTTCCTCCACCATTAATACTGGCCACCAAGTATAGCCTATCTTGTGCTGAAAAATGGTGCTAAACCCCATAACAACAATAACAACAACAAGCATTTTTTAAAAAAATGAATAGGTGGCAATTGGGTGGGTTCGCAATTTCAGGTGTGTTTGTTGATTTCCAGTTGCAGTCCTAAAAGATGTCATACAGCTAGAGGTTAACATGACAACATATTCAGATAGGTGCCTTAGATGAATCCATCCCATGTAATGATAATCCTAATGCATAACACAAGTAAAATAGTACTTCTAAAGAATCAGTTATATGACTTCTTGAAAATGTCACCACAAACCCTGCATTTGTTCAAAACTATACTGGATATTGATGAGCAATATATACACATATATAAGAGAGAAAGAATTATACTGGTGTTGGCTGATTGACAGGGATATGGACAATAGCTTGTAAGAATTATACTGGTGTTAGCTGATTGACAGGGATATGGACAATAGCTTGTAAGAATTATACTGGTGTTGGCTGATTGACAGGGATATGGACAATAGCTTGTAAGAATTATACTGGTGTTAGCTGATTGACAGGGATATGGACAATAGCTTGTAAGAATTATACTGGTGTTAGCTGATTGACAGCAATATGGATGATAGCTTATAAGAATTATACTGGTGTTAGCTGTCTGACAAGAAATGTGGACGATTGCTTGTAAGAATTATACTGGTGTCAGCTGTCTGACAGGAATGTGGACCATAGCATGTAAGAATTATACTGGTGTTAGCTGTCTGACAGGAAATGTGGACCATAGCTTGTAAGAGTTATACTGTTGTTAGCTGTCTGACAGGAAATGTGGACCATAGCTTGTAAGAATTATACTGGTGTTAGCTGTCTGACAGGAAATGTGGACCATAGCTTGTAAGAATTATACTGGTGTTAGCTGTCTGACAGGAAATGTGGACCATAGCTTGTAAGAATTATACTGGTGTTAGCTGTCTGACAGGAAATGTGGACCATAGCTTGTAAGAATTATACTGGTGTTAGCTGTCTGACAGGAAATGTGGACCATAGCTTTAAGAATTATACTGGTGTTAGCTGTCTGACAGGAAATGTGGACCATAGCTTGTAAGAATTATACTGGTGTTAGCTGTCTGACAGGAAATGTGGACCATAGCTTTAAGAATTATACTGGTGTTAGCTGTCTGACAGGAAATGTGGACCATAGCTTGTAAGAATTATACTGTTGTTAGCTGATTGACAAGAATATGGATGATAGCTTGCAAGAATTATACTGGTGTTAGCTGATTGACAGGAAGATGGACAATAGCTTGTAAGAATTATACTGGTGCTGATTGACAGGAATATGGACAATAGCTCAAAGGAAAAAAAAACATACCAGTCATTGATGCCTGACAGCTAGTATATGCTTTCATAAGAGTGGTCTGATGCAGAATGTGATTTCATTGTATTGCTGCTATGAAAAGGACTCAAAAGTTCATAAGGAGTTTCATTTCAAGAGACGGTATAATTATTATCTCAGTTATGCTTTTAGCACACACATCTACATATGTTCCAGCTACTTAAGCAGAGGACATGCTAGACTTGAATTTTAGGGAGAAGTGACTTCTCCTTTTGGCAGTGCCAGATTACCCATTAAGCACACTAAGCAGGTGCTTAGGGTACCAGCCCAACAGGGCACCAGAAAAAATTCAAATTAAATGTTGATGATAAAACTGAATCAATTATATATGACCATTTTGATCTGCACATACGAGTATTTTGATTTGGAATGATGGCAACACTGGCATTTTCCCACCTTTTTAGCTTTAAATATTGTTTTTTTGAGTTTAACATTTTGTAGGAGGGTGAACCATAATATTTTCAGCACTAAGGGCCATGGAAGGCCTTAATCTGGCACCTTTTGGACAGAATAGGGAAAAGAGACAGCTGAACAGGAAGAAGTAGGAAGAAAGCAAGGAAATGTGTGTACATGTGCGTGTGCATTTGTGTGTTTTGGATTTTTAATGTAGCTTTAACAATTTTAGTCACATCACCATGATGTCTGCAGTGTGGCAGTTTACAGTGATGTCTAGCACTGGAGCATCATGACACAGACATGTAGCATCTTGTCCCACCCAGTTACATTATACTGACACCAAACTGACCAGACCTAACACTAACCTCTTAATGCTGTGTGCCAAGCAAGGCAGCTGTTAGAACCATTTTTACAAATATTTGTTATAACTCAGTTGTGTCTGAACGTGTGGACTCCTGCATAATGGTGGCTGCTCTAACCACTTAGGCCACCAAAGCAGTCAAGCAGGAAATGACAGACACACCTACATGTATGTATGCAGATTATTCACACTTGAAAGAGTTTTATCTTTGGAGAGAGAGAAATTATAGAATGTATTTTGGCCACATGGCTTCCTAACAGCACAACAGAATCTATACATAGTAATTAATTTTAAGTGACAGGAGTACCAAAATTACAGTACAGGCGATGCTTGATTTACACCATATATGCATTCCTGATGTCACATCAGTAATCAAAACTGGTGTAAATTGAAAGCAACTGTGCTCTCTCAGTGAGCGATAAGAAGTATGGATGATGCCAGGATTTCATCTAAGGGGGAGCTATCCCCTTGACACAAAAAAAAGGGGGGGGGGGGAATAAAGGAAGGCAAAGAAGAAACAGCCATGATCCAATATTTTTCTATGATGTCAATATCTGTCTCCACTGTTTGAGCTCAACTGAAATCAAAATCTTCTCAAGATGTCACCTCTATCTGTATTAATCTGTGTGTGTGTGTGATTTGGATTTTTAATGTAGCTTTAAAAAAATTTCAGTCATATCACTATGATGTCTGCAGTGTGGCAGTTTATAGTGATGTCTAGCACTGGAGCATCATGCCGCAGACATGTAGCATGATGTCCCACCCAGTTTCATTATCCTGACACCAGGCCGACCAGTCCTAATACTAACCTCTTAATGCTGAGCACCAAGCGAGACAGCTGTTAGTACCATTTTTATAAGTCTTTGGTATGACTCGGCCGGGGATCGAACCCACAACCTTCCGCATTAGAGGCGGATGCTCTAACCACTAGGCCACTGGAGCAGTCATTAATCTGTTGATTATTTCTGAATTTAATATCATCCTTATCTGTGTATGAATATTACACTGTACTGAGATTCCCCCTTCATAGTCTGCCGTCTGAAAGGGCATATGCATAGCTAGCTAGCTTAGCCAGCTTGAACAAATTGGGAAACTATAATGTATGGTTGTTATGTACAATTATCCACAGCTCATAGGTAATGTCTTTTGTATACTTCTTTTCCAAAATAGGTATTTTCACTAACATAAGCTCAGCAAAAGTTTGACTTTCTTAAATCAGTGCTTTGCTGATTATTAAATCTGATTTCTTTTCTGCTCCATAATGCTACATTAGGGTTTTAAGTCCATCAAGGCCATAGTGTCCTTTTTAAGACAGAGATTACATTTTAATTTCTTTTCAGATTCTTTATTTATCTTAAACCTTAAAGGGCTAATTATTTTGTAGCACAAAATCCTGCAGGGTTAAATTGTTCAGGAAAAGAAATGAAAATTGCATTTTAAATTATCTGCATTTTAATTAGGCTTGGTACACAAGACTCATATTCAACATCATTTTAAAATCACTCACTGGTGTCTTCATTAACACTTTCCCAACACTAGTAATTGGATACAGTTTATAACTTTAAAAATCATTTTCATCATCACTATCACCAACCATTATTTTCCTAATGAAATCATCATCTGAAGATGAACCATGCTGGGAATCAGCCAAAATGGTGTTCTAGGTTGCCCATGTTTTAAACATGCATTTATAAAACTACTTGATGCAATGTTCAAACTATGACAGAATTAACAACCATTCATATCAAGTTGAAGAACCCAGATGTGTAAACAGTTGTCTACTTGAAAGAGACAGATGTCATGACAAGAATTACAATAGTTCTACTGGCAGCATGACTTACATCATGACAAGCACTTTAAGGGCTAACTGGTAAACAAAAATTGTACACTGTACAGAATACATTTTTATATGCACAACTTCAAACTAACTTATGTGAGCTCTTATGCATCACTGCTTTCCAAGTATGCGAGTTCATACAAATTTTGCACGATTCCCACATTTCCATGAAATTGTTATTTTTAGGCTGTATCTTCTACTGCATAATATTTAGACATCACTTTCTATAATGTTTATGTTTTCATTAATTTGTATGCCCAATGAATTACTAAAAACAGTCTAATGATGAGATACTGCTCAGAAACAGCGTTATCTGCTATTATTATCTCTTGTTCACTTACAGTTTCAGACTGATTTTTCAAAGAAAATAATGCAAGTATGGTAGTTAAAATCTTCAATAAATATATTTTGAAATTTTTTTTATTGATTTTCTTCTTAAATACAAATTGTTGTTTATATACTGCTGTTTCAAATATTAAAACACATACCGCTCCGGTGGCCTAGTGGTTAGCGCGTCCGCCTCAGATGCGGGAGGTCGTGGGTTCGATCCCCGGCCGAGTCATACCAAAGACTTACAAAAATGGTACTAACAGCTGCCTCGCTTGGCGCTCAGCATTAAGAGGTTAGTGTTAGGACTGGTCGGTCTGGTGTCAGGATAATGTGACTGGGTGGGACATCATGCTGTCTGCGGCATGATGCCCCAGTGCTAGACATCACTATAAACTGCCACACTGCAGACATCGTAGCGATATGACTGAAAAATTGTTAAAGCTACGTTAAAAATCCAAATCACACACACACACACACACAAAACACAAGTTGGTATGTTTCCATCATCAAATGACAACTTGTGGGGAAAGGGTTAATGGTCAATCAGCTATTAAAATACATAACACCAAAATGTAAACAAGTTTATTTTCTTGGCATAGTTGATATCAACACATGCATAAAATAAATTTTGCCCAGGTCTTACCTCACTGAGTTAGTCAGGTGGGCAGAGTAAACAGTTAAAAACCCATAAACTATTGTCATTAAATTTATGTAAACAAATATAACAAAGTGAAGTTGTCTTAGCTTTCCTAATAGAAACAGGTGAAGTTTACATTTATTTCAGTGACGGGTCACCCACTTTGCCTCCTAGCATGAGCCCTTCTTAAGTGCATTTAAAAAGTTGCAGCTTTAAAGTGAGTGGCAGAATTCTGGTCATCAAGATGTAGAAGTTACAACAAAGTGGCTGATAGCAATATTTGATATGGATCTTGTACAACCCAGACATCATCACAAAGGTCTGTTTCTTGCTGTAATTTAGACATCTTCATAATGGTCTATGGCACTTGATGTTGACTCATCTTTGACTGTAAACATGTAGGAAAATACTGAGGATGGAATTAAAAAGTTTGGCTCCAAGTGTGCATCCAGGGAAGTGAAAAAAAAAACTGTACAGGTTACTGCATTTGCATGGGAAAATATGAATGAAATTTTCAGAATAAAACTGCACTACCTTTGGGAGTGCAGTATTATTCCAAGAAAACGAGTTCATATTTTCCCATTCAAATGCAGTAACCTTTTTATTATGTACACATTTTGTTATTCTACCTAAGGCTTAATTATAAAAACTATACACTACAAGAAATAAACTATTTGAACTTGTATTAAAAAATAAATACATATTAATGCACATGTAACACTACCCAGTGAACTTCATTGCATGCTCGATAGTAGTTTCAAAAAGAATTTTCATTTTGGTCTAATTAAAACTGAAACTTAGAGTCATATTGTGAATGAATGGGCATTGCAATAACTTTTCCATTTGGTCTGGAATGGATGGATTTTGTTTTTTTTTAAATCTGACTAATTTCTGATTTTCTGATTATTATGGATTGGATTACTGGGTCAATTTAGTGCAGATTTCAGTTGGAAATGTACTCAAAATTTTAGTACAGTTTCAGTGTGTATCAGGTTTTGCAGGACATGTCATTTGGATTTGCAGAATTAACTAAGAAAGTACATTTTGAGGCAATTCAAGATGCATAAATGAAAGTATATTTATTACCATTCTTATTACCAGCTAGAGAAGATATATGTTTATGCCCTATCACTTGCATCTTGCTGTTGGAGGGACCACAACTATGACCTGTATCATACAGTGTGTGTCTTCTATCACTAGTCTAACACGGAGCTGCCAACCCTACAGACTTGCAGTTAGCGAAAAAAGTAATACAAATTAGTGAACTCTGAACACAATTAGTGAAAAAGTGTACCATGACACTAGCTCCATCCACTATGATGGCCAGTACTGCATTGTATGAAAATCCCAAAATAAAACTAAAACATTTTATTTACACTGACTACACATACAAATTTATTTGCAACCAAATTTTACTGATATGCACGAACTTCACACCATTTGTCATGATATGATGCTGTGGCAGTCTTGAACTTCCTCAATTGGGCTATGGTAAATTTGTTTTCAAAACAATTCATGCTTCTTACCTGTGGTTAATCTTGCTGACAAAAACTGTTGCAAATTTTCAGTACCAATGGAGGCAATAAAGTTTGTCTTATTTTCCCTTACAATAGGAAATACTCTTTCACTGTCACTGTTACTGATTTCCAACTGAGAAAGGCAGGTTATATTTAATAAGAAAACTCACAAACAATGCTTCAGCATTGGTAGCCTGCATGACTTGAGTAGGTGGCTTTAAGTACTCCAGAGCTGAAATCTGCTGGGTGTGCTAGTAATTTTCCCAATATCTATATGCTTTTTGCTAGCAGTTTGCTTTTTCACATCTTTTTGCCACATGCCCACAGGGGCTTGTATTTTTGCTTACAACAATATCTGTCATACATGTACTATATAATAATATTATTATATAGTACATGTATGACAGATAAATTGTAAGCAATGGTATGAGCCCCCTATGCACATTCCCAATTTTAAAATTCGCGGCACACTACTGTGTGAAAAGCTTAATGTTTCATGGCTGAATGCAAGGCCAATTTTTTGGCATACTCCAATCTATGCTTCACTTTTTGTGGAATACGTATCTTTTTCCTTGGAGGTGAAAACATTTTAAGTGTAGTGTAGCTTAATTAAGAAATGATATTAATCCAAAACATCGAATGGTTAACGATTAGTGGTGTTTGCGCATCCATGGAAAAATATAAACTCAAGCAAATTATGATATATGCTAATTATTCAATGTCTAAAAAATTCCTACACTCAAAAAATCTGTCTTTATTCAGTGTTTTTAAAAAAAAATTACAGTTGCTATGAGTATGTACATGTGCCATTTAAAAAGAAAATCAGTTCGGCCCCAGATTTCCTCACGAGTATTTGTAAAACTTCTGTTCTAAATATAGATCAGTGGTTCCAAAGCTTTTTCAGGCCACCACCCCCTTGGTTATCCTCAGCACCCCCTGCCTTACTGCATAAAAACATTATTTAGCATTAGCATCCCCCCTTGATGGTCCAACACCCCCCCCAGGGGGTGGTACCACCCACTTTGGGAACCACTGACATAGATGCTATACTTTACAATGCTTGCTTCAGGTCAAACTGTAACAATTGTATATAGTTCTACTAACATCACGACTAGCAATACTGGACTAATAGTGGTATCAGTGACCATTGCAGCTATCTTGACTAACGCTTAACTGGATTAAAAGTTATTTTATTCCTGATTTAAGGCTATTGAGAATTCAGGAATGTGTGATTTTTTTTTGCATGCAGCGTGAATCCATGAATTGCTATCGAGAGTGGTGAATTTCATTCCAAAATCGTGAAGGTGTGCAGGTCTGCTAACATTGTATCATAATAGTTAAACAGGGAAAATTGCGACAGTCCATTTAGACAGTGGAAATAATAAACTTTTTGATTGTCTTGGATTATTGGATCTGTGGCTCTTAGTTTTCTACCAAAACCATAAGCTGCATTTTTTTCCTCGAATCTAGTATTTGGACAGACTAGTAAAATGTTACATCTCTGATAGATATGCGATAGCCCATGGCCTCAATATGCTTTTCTATGATATATTTGTATTGGCCCTAGAGAGCACTGGTCATTTTCTGAACCATTCTATTTGTCAAAAGATATGAATATTTCTCCTAAATAATCGCTTCAATGATCAGAACAGTATTTTTAATTACTGCATCTCTCACATTTATTGTTGCCATTGTGATAATCATCTTCATTCATGTGCTTGTTTGAAAATTTTGTTTCTGGCTCAGTGAACTCATCCACATTGTTAACTTTACCATCTATACTTTCAAATGGATGAAACAGCTTGTTCATTCACAAACAAATTTAATCAACCAAAACCTAAATGTCTTCTACATGAATGTACATGGTTTGTTTACAAAGAAGTTCCTAATACACTATACTATTTTTAGGCCCATGTATCATGCACATGCATGCAATATCAAGGTGTTCAGTATTGAAAATTATTGTATGATTCTGTCAATGTAAAGTTAACAGAGACATAATAAGGGACTTTATACATATATCATATTCTTACTGGAAAGGGAGTATGAATATGCATTTTATTATTGGATGGATGTCTGGACTATGAAAAAGATGTACAACATACAGGAGTTGATCCTCTTGCTCAATACCTACTTTTAACAGATTTGCCTGGAATACTCTTGTAGTGTGCAAAAGTCTCTGTGAGTCTCTGAAGGATTATAAAATATTTATAAAATTTGGGGATTTTGAGGAAAGTAGTTGTAGTAGTATAAATAAACAATAAATGGAACATAAATTGTGAATAATTAAATCTCCATTAGCATTTGGTGTATTTACAATGTTTTGCTGTCCTCTAAATACATAAGTTACTGCATGATACAATGTTGAAAAAGTCAAATATTTTGATAAAAATATAAGAGAATCAAATAACATTCATGGAATTGCTGGAATTTTGTTCACGCTAATCTAAATGCATCAACATTTCTCAGATACTAACATCTTGTTTCCTTACATCCTGTGTTCTGGTTTTCATATAAATTTGTTTCTTACGATTATAAATGAGTGTATTTGTGCGTGCGTTTGTGTGCATGTGTGTGTGTTTTCAAGAATGATAACTGGACAAATTTAATGACTGTAACTTTATTTTACTGATAGGCTTTTTGTAACATGCATAAACACTTTTTAAAAAAGATATGTTATATTGCTGGACCAGTAATTACTAACTTCACATGAAAGAGTTAAACAGCCAAATACTCGAGAGTTTGGGCCAACATTTTGAGTGATAAGGATTCTACTACACTGCAGCAGGCCCGAGGTAGAACAAAACTCCCTATTATCAACTTCTGGACAGAACAAACACCTGCTTTTGATTTGTTAATGTCAATTAAGAATATCATAATTCGATACCCTGTTGCAGCAAATAATACATATGGACCTTACGTTTTGCATTAAGGTGACTGCAATCTGTCTTTATCATAAAATGTGGTCAATATGTGTAGAATTTTCAAAATATACTGTAATATTCACTGGAATAGCAATGACCAATCAAGAGGGAACCTGAAGATTCAGGAATGACCTTGAAATGACATAAATCTCTAAAACATATTACAACCAATTGAGTTGATTCTTGCCTATATAAAGCAATGATTCACCCCAATGTAGCATACTTGCCAAAAATTCTAACAAAATACTTCATCACAGAATCTGAAACATGATGCCATGATGACTGCTGTTGAAAAGAGATACCTATGCCTTACCATTACGATTGGCCACACCAAATTTAAGTTTGGGCCATTGAACTCTGATACCATACATACCTGCTTATAAGACAAATTGCAAATAACACAGACCTTGATCTGCAACTGCTGGAAGAACATGGTCTATGTTGTTTGCTTTTACTGATTATTCCTAATCCAACAAGCAAATATCTTTGGTACACTGAAGTTTGTCTTTAAAATTTATCATAAAACATTGACAGTTTTTGTTTTCTTGGGAACACATCATAATACTCACTGGAATAGCAATAACCACAGCTGACGGCACCAACTGAAGGTCGAGGAATGACATTGACATGTCCTCTTCTGTGAAGACCCTTTTGGGGAATGTTGTTGACAGAGTGGGATAGGCACCAATTTGCTGTGGAAAAGGAAAAATATGAGTAGTAGCAGTAGCAGCAACAGAAGCAGAACTTATTATTAGTTATGTATTAGTAGTTATGATCCACAGCTGCCAACCCCAGAGTACAAAAATACTGACTGCTTATGACAAAAATACTGATTTTCAGGAACCAATACTGATTTTTAAAACTTTAATGCATATATACGTGTAGTTATTTACAAAATCTACAACCATCAGTAAAGTAGGACAATAATGTACATGATTATTTAATGTCAAAGATGCATATGTTGCACTCTTGCACCTTCTGAATGGGCACCCTGTTCCATATGTGTGCCCATTCAGAAGGTGCAAGAGTGCAACACACTCACACTCAGGAAGTTTATGGGAGTCTTTTTCATACTGTTTTCAATTATCGATTCCAATGTACCATCTTCGCTGATGATATAAATTCTTTGCTGTATCTTTTCTTTACTGAACTATGTTTGTTCTAGTAAACAAGTAATTCTTTACGATTTTACTGTCTGGAAAAAGTGTGCGAAATAAATCACCAGCAACACAGGAAGAGCAAGGTTCATTTCTAAAAGAAATTTAGTAAAATGAACTTCTGATCAAATTACATCAAGGTTCTCTCTTGTATTTATAAACATTTTTAGTTCAGGCTTTGTTGTTGATGTTTATTAGCCTTTTCATGTTGTTTTATGTCATGATTGCTAAGCTCAATAGCAGAATCACACAGATTTTTGCAAAAAGCCAAGTTTTCTCTTTTACTATAGTTTGAATATACCTCCCGGTTTGTTTGTACCTCCCTACTGATTTAAAAGAAGAAAAGCACAAATGAGATAAAAGATGCACAGAACTTTATTTATTTACTGATTTATAATTTCAAACCTGATTATGCCCAGGTGGGACCCTAACACCATTATCATCTGTGCATTTCATTCCAAACGGAAGTTTTCAGTGTAAAAGACAACCATGTTTGCCAGTCATTTCCAGTTCATGACAAGTCCATTCTCATCTAAGGGATGTATGCACACCTACACATGTATGTACATAGAAGGAAAATACTATGTCATCTGCTTCCAATATTTACAATGTCGAATCAAGCAAAGGAAAAGAATGACAACTACAAATCTGTCTTTTACGTGGATTTAACAAGCGGTGTAATTTCTGTGTACATGTGTGCAAAGGATATAACTCTACACACTCAACATAATGGTCACTTACAGACTTATCTAGCTGTTCCGAATAGGATGAACTAGGTAACAATATTGTCAGGAGGAAATCAACTTGCCAATAGTGTATGCAACATGGTGCTGTGTTAGTAGTGTTTGGGCTACTCTGGTCATATTCAGGTTAGAAATTATAAATCAATGAATGAATTGAATAAGTTCAGTGCACTATTTTTCACATTAATGTTTTCTGTTATTGAAATCAGTAGGGGATACAAACAAACAGGGAGGTATATTTAGACTATAGATGGTTTCACAAATCTAAACATGGGGGCATAATTGTCCTTCCAGTTGAGTTTTCTTTTCTTTGCTGGAGAAAATTCTGAATCTTCTGCTTTCCTTTTCAACATGACTAGAAGTTGAATATTATGAAGATGAGATAAAGTGATAGCGGTAACTGCTTTTTGCAATTCAATATGGTGGTTCAAGGCTGGTATCATAGTAACCTCAAAATCAAATGAACCAATTATATTTTAGACCTCTACAGCCCTATTTACATGTGATACATTTACTCTCAGAGCAGAACCAGGTGCCCATTCTAAACAGAAAATTGTAAGGAAATTTTAATTTCTTTATCAAAAAAAATGGAATTTTAACAAGAAAAGTGTACACCCATATTCAGATCCAAAATACAGGACAAATACGGGGGAAAATGGGACACTTCGCAGCTATGATGATCACAGCAGCTGGAGCTGTAGCAGTAACAGTAGTAATGCCAGTAGCTGTATTTGCTGTAATAATAACAGTAGTAATGCCAGTAGCTGTATTAGTTTCAGTAGTAATACCAGGAGCTGTATTTGTTGTAGTAGTAACAGAAGTAATGCCAGTAGCTATATCTGTTATGGTAGTAACATTAGTAACGCCAGTAGCTGTATTTGTTGTGGTAGTAACAGTAGTAATGGTAGTAGCTGTATTTATTGTGGTAGTAACAGTAGTAATGCCAAAAGCTGTATTTATTGTAGTAGTAAGAGTAGTAATGCCAGTAGCTGTATTTGTTGTGGTAGTAACAGTAATAATGCCAGTAGCTGTATTTGTTGTAGTAGTAATAGTAGTAATGCCAGTAGCTGTATTGGCTGCAGTATTAACTGTAGTAATGCCAGTAGCTGTATTTGTTGTGGTAGTAACAGTAGTAATGACAGTAGCTGTATTTCCCATAGTAGTAACAGTAGTAATGCCAGTAGCTATATTTGTTGTAGTAGTAATAGTAGTAAAGCCAGTTGCTGTTTTTGTTGTGGTAGTCACATTAATAATAACAACAGCTGAATTTGTTGAAGTAGTCATGCCAATAGCATTATTTGTTGTCGTACTCACAGTAATAATGCCAGTAGCTGTATTTTATTGTAGTAATAACAGTAGTAATGCTAGTAGCTGTATTTGTAGTAGTAACAGTAGTAATGCCAGTAGCTGTTCTTGTTGCAGTAGTAATGCTGGTAGCTGTATTTGTTACTGTAGTAACAATAGTAATGTCAGTAGCTATATTTCTTATTGTACTAACAGTAGTAATATCAGTAGCTCTACTTGTTATTGTAGTACCAGTAGTAATGCCAGTAACTATTTTGTTGTGGTAGTAACAGTAGTAATGCCAGCAGCTGTATTTGATGTAATAGTAACAGTAGTAATGCCAATAGCTGTATTTCCTACAGTAGTAACAGTAGTAATGCCAGTAGCTGTATTTGTTGTATTAGTAATGCTGGTAGTTGTATTTACTATAGTAGTAATAGCAGTAATGTCAGTAGCTGTATTTGTTGTGGTAGTGACAAAAGTAATGCCAGTAGCTGTATTTGTTGTGGTAGTAACAGTAGTAATGCCAGCAGCTGTATTTGTTGTGGTTGTTGTTGTTGTTCTTGTTGTTAAAGGGTCTAACGCCATTTTTCAGCACAAGATAGGCTATTCATGGCAGCCAGTATTAATGGTGGAGGAAGAACCCGGGAAAACCCCAGAAAGAACCACCGACCCACGAGAAGCTACCAGCAAGCTTTCTCACATACCCACATTGGCCGAGCCCGAGACTCGAACCCACTCAGACAGAGGTGTGTTGTGGTAGTAATAGTAATAATACCAATAGCATTATTTATTGTAGTAGTCACAGTAATAATGCCAGTAGCTCTATTTGTTGTACAGTAATAGTAGTAAGGCCAGTACCTGAATTTGTTGTAGAAGTAATGCCAATAGCTTTATTTGTTGTATTAGTCACAGTAATAATGCCAGTAGCTGTGTTTGTTGTAGTAGTAACAGTAGTAATACCAGCAGCTGTAGTTGTAGTAGTAACAATAGTAATGCCAGTAGCTGTATATGTTGTAGTAGTAACAATAATAATGCCAGTAGCTGTATATGTTGTAGTAGTAACAGTAGTCACTCTAGTAGCTGTATTTGTAGCTGTAATAGTAGTAATGCCATTAGCTGTATTTGTTGTGGTAGTCACATTAGTAATGCCAATAGCTGAATTTGTTGTAACAGTAATAGTAGTAATGCCAGTAGCTGAATTTCTTGTAGTAGTAATACCAATAGCTTTATTTGCTGTAGTAGCCACAGTAATAATGCAAGTAGCTGTATTTGTTGTAGTAGTAACAGTAGTAATGCCAGTAGCTGTATTTGATATAGTACTAACAGTAGTAATGCTAGTAGCTGCATTTGTAGTAGTAATAGTACTAATACCAGTACCTGTATTTGTTGTGGTAGAAATGGTGGCAGCTCTATTTATAATTGTAGTAACAATAGTAATGTCAGTAGCTGTATTTCTTATTGTAGTAAAAGTAGTAATGCCAGGAGCTGTGTTTGTTGTGGTACTAACAATAGTAATGACAGTAGCTGTTATTTCCCATAGTAGTAACAGTAGTAATGAGAGTAGCTGTATTTATTGTAGTAGTAATAGTAGTAATGCCAGTAGCTGTATTGCTTGTAGTATTAACTCTAGTAATGCCAGTATATGCATTTGTTGTGGTAGTAACAGTAGCTGTATTTCCCATGTTAGTAACAGTAGTAATGCCAGTAGCTGTATTTGTTGAAGTAGTACTAGTACTAATGCCAGTAGCTGTATTTGTTCTAGTATTAAATGTAGTAATGCCAGTAGATGTATTTGTTGTGGTTGTCACATTAGTAATAACAATAGCTGAATTTGTTGAAGTAGTAACTTTATTTGTTGCAGTACTCACAGTAATAATGCCAGTACCTATATTTTGTTGTAGTAGTAACAGCAGTAATGCTAGTAGCTGTATTTATAGTAGTAACAGTAGTAATGCTAGCAGCTGTATTTGTAGTAGTACCAGTAGTAATGCCAGTAGCTGTATCTGTTGTATTAATGATGCTGGTAGTTGTATTTATTATAATAGTAATAGTAGTAATGCCAGTAGCTGTATTTGTTGTGGTAGTCACAGTAGTAATGCCAGTAGCTGTATTTGTTGCTGTAGTAACAGTAGTAGTGCCAATAGCTGTATATCCCATAGTAGTAAAAGTAGTAATGCCAGTAGCTGTATTTGTTGTATTAGTAATGCTGGTATTTGTATTTATTGTAATAGTAATAGTAGTATTGCCAGTAGCTGTAGCTGTTGTGGTAGTCACAGTAGTAATGCCAGTAGCTGTATTTGTTGTAGTCATAACATTAGTAATGCCAGTAGCTGTACTTGTTGTGGTAGTAACAGTAGTAATGCCAGTAGCTGTATTTGTTGTGGTAGTAATTGCAATGATACCAGTAGCTGTATTTGTTCTGGTAGTTACAGTAGTAATGCCAGTAGCTGTTTTTGTTGTAGTGGTAACAGTAGTAATGGTAGTAACAGTAGTAATGCCAGTAACTATTTCTTTTGGTAGTAACAGAAGAAATGCCAGTGGCTGTATTTGTTGTGGTAGTAATGCCAGTAGCTGTGTTTCTTGTGGTAGTAATAGTAATAATAACAATAGTTTTATTTATTGTAATAGTCACAGTAATAATTCTAGTCGCTCTATTTTTTGTAATAGTAGTAGTAGCAATGCAAGTAGCTGTATTTGTTGTAGTAGTAATGCCAATAGCTTTATTTTTTGTAGTAGTAACAGTAATAATGCCAGTAGCTTTATTTGTTGTAATAGTAATAGCAGTAATGCCAGTAGCTGAATTTTTTGTAGTAGGAATAGCAGTAATGCCAGTAGCTGAATATTTTGTAGTAGGAATGCCAATAGCTTTATTTGTTGTAGTAGTCACAGTAATAATGCCAGTAGCTGTATATGTTGTAGTAGTAAAAGTAGAACTGCCAGTAGCTGTATTTGTTGTAGTAGTAATAGTAGTAATGCCAATAGCTGTATTGGTTGTAGTATTAACTGTAGTAATGCCAGTAGCTGTACTTGTTGTGGTAGTAACAGTAGTAATGACAGTTGCTGTATTTGTTGTAGTAGTAATAGTAGTAAAGCCAGTAGCTGTACTTGTTTTAGTATTAACTGTAATAATGCCAGTACCTGCATTTGTTGTGGTAGTCACATTAGTAATAACAATAGCTGAATTTGTTGAAGTTGTCATGCCAATAGATTTATTTGTTGTGGTACTCATAGTAATAATGCCAGTAGCTGTATGTGTTGTCGTAGTAATGCTGCTAGCTGTATTTGTTACTGTAGTAGAAGTATTAATGTCAGTAGCTATATTTCTTATTGTACTAAAAGTAGCAATGTCAGTAGCTGTACTTGTTATTGTAGTAACAGTAGTAATGCCAGTAGCTGTATTTTGTTGTGGTAGTAACAGTAGTAATGCCAGTAGCTGTATTTGCTGCAGTAGTAATAGTAGCAATGCCAATGGCTGTATTTCCCATAATAATAACAGTAGTAATGTCAGTAGCTGTATTTGTTGCATTAGTAATGCTGTTAGTTGTATTGATTGTAATAGTAATAGCAGTAATGCAAGTAGCTGCATTTGTTGTGGTAGTCACATTAGTAATGCTAATAGCTTTATTTGTTGCAGTACTCACAGTAATAATGCCAGTACCTGTATTTTGTTGTAGTAGAAACAGCAGTAATGATAGTAGCTGTATTTGTAGTAGTAACAGTATTAATGCTAGTATCTGTATTTGTAGTAGTAATAGCAGTAATGCCAATAGCTGTACTTCCCATAGTAGTATCAGTAGTAATGCCAGTAGCTGTATCTGTTGTATTAGTAATGCTGGTAGTTGTATTTATTATAATAGTTGATGTTTTTGTTGTAGGGTTTAACGCCATTTTTCAGCACAAAATAGGCTATACATGGCGGCCAGTATAATTGGTGGAGGAAGAACCCTGGAAAACCCTGGGAAGAACCACCGACCCACGAGAAGCTACTGGCAGGCTTTCTCACGTAACCACGTTAGCTGAGCCTGAGACTCGAACTCATGCAGACAGAGGTGAGATGGCAGTGATCCGTAATGGTGAGCGCTTTAGACCACTCGGCCACCTGGGGCCCCATTTATTATAATAGTAATGGTAGTAATGCCAGTACATGTAGCTGTATTTGTAGTGGTAGTCACAGTAGTAATGCCAGTAGCCATATTTGTTGCAGTAGTAACAGTAGCAATGCCAATAGCTGTATTTCCCATAGTAGTAACAGTAGTAATGCCAGTAAGTGTATTTGTTGTATTAGTAATGCTTGTAGTTGTATTTATTGTAATAGTAACAGTAGTAATGCCAGTAGATGTAGATGTTGTGGTAGTCACAGTAGTAATGCCAGTAGATGTATTTGTTGTAGTAGTAACATTAGTAATGCTAGCAGCTGTATTTGTTGTGGTAGTAACAGTAGTAATGCCAGTAGCTGTATTTGTTGTGTAGTAATTGCAATGATACCAGTAGAAGTGTTTGTTGTGGTAGTCACAGTAGTAATGCCAGTAGCTGCATTTATTGTGGTAGTAACAGTAGTAATGCCAGTAGCTGTATTTGTTGTGGTAGTAACAGTAGTAATACCAGTAGCTGTATTTGTTCTAGTAGTCACAGTAGTAATGCCAGTAGCTGTTTTCGTTGTAGTAGTAACAGTAGTAATGGTAGTAACAGTAGTAATGCCAGTAACTGTATTTCTTGTGGTAGTAACAGAAGTAATGCAAGTAGCTGTATTTGTTGTGGTAGTAACAGTAGTAATGCCAGTAGCTGTATTTGTTGTAGTAGTAATAGTAATAATAACAAAAGCTTTATTTATTGTAATCATCACAGGAGTAATTCCTGTCACTATGTTTATTTGTAATAGTAATGGCAGCAATGCTAGTAGCTGCATTTGTTGTAGTAGTAATGCCAATAGCTTTATTTGTTGTAGTAGTCACAGTAATAATGCCAGTAGCTGTATTTGTTGTAATAGTAATAGCAGTAATGCCAGTAGCTGAATTTTTTGTAGTAGGAATGCCAATAGTTTTATTTGTTGTAGTACTCACAATAATAATGCCAGTAGCTGTATATGTTGTAGTGGTAACAGTAGAAATGCCAGTAACTGTATTTGTTGTAGTAGTAATAGTAGTAATGCCAGTAGCTGTATTGGTTGTGGTATTAACTGCAGTAATGCCAGTAGCTGTACTTGTTGTGGTAGTAACAGTAGTAATGACAGTAGTTGTATTTCCCATAGTAGTAACAGAAGTAAAGCCATTAGCTGTATTTGTTGTAGTAGCAATAGTAGTAAAGATAGTAGCTGTATTTGTTGTAGTAGTAATAGTAGTAAAGATAGTAGCTGTACTTGTTTTAGTATTAGCTATAGTAATGCCAGTACCTGCATTTGTTGTGGTAGTCACATTAGTAATAACAACAGCTGAATTTGTTGAAGTTGTCATGCCAATAACTTCATCTGTTGTGGAACTCACAGTAATAATGCCAGTATCTGTATTTTGTTATAGTAGTAACAGTAGTAATGCTAGCAGCTGTATTTGTAGTAGTAACAGTAGTAATGCCAGTAGCTGTATATCTTGCAGTAGTAATGCTGTTAGTTGTATTTGTTACTGTAGTAACAGTATTAATGTGAGTAGCTGTATTTCTTATTGTACTAACAGTTGTAATGTCAGTAGCTGTACTTCTTATTGTACTAACAGTAGTAATGCTGGTAACTGTATTTTGTTGTGGTAGTAACAGTAGTAATGCCAGTAGCTGTATTTGCTGTAGTAGTAACAGCAGCATGTAGTAGTAACAGTAGCAATGCCAATAGCTGTATTTCCCATAGTAATAACAGTAATAATGCCAGTAGCTGTATTTGTTGTATTAGTAATGCTGTTAGTTGTATTGATTGTAATAGTAATAGTAGTAATGCCAGTAGCTGCATTTGTTGTGGTAGTCACAGTAGTAATGCCAGTAGCTGTATTTGTTGCAGTAGCAACAGTAGTAATGCCAGTAGCTGTATATGTTGTGGTAGCAACTGTAGTAATGCCAGTAGCTGTATTTGTTGCGGTAGTAACTGTAGTAATGCCAGTAGCTGTATTTGTTGTGGTAGTAACAGTAGTAATGCCAGTAGCTGAATTTGGTGTGGTAGTAATAGTAATAATAACAATAGCTTTATTTATTGTAATAGTCACAGTAATAATTCTAGTCGCTCTATTTTTTTTAATAGTAATAGTAGCAATGCCAGTAGCTGTATTTGCTGTAGTAGTAACATTAGTAATGCCAATAGCTGTATTTCCCATTGTAGTAACAGTACTAATGCCAATAGCTGTATTTCCCATAGTAGTAACAGTAGTAATGCCAGTAGATGTATTTCTTGTATTAGTAGTGCTGGTGGTTGTATTTATTATAGTAGTAATAGTAGTAATGTCAGTAGCTGTATTTGTTGTGGTAGTCATAAAAGTAATGCCAGTAGCCGTATTTGTTGTGGTAGTAACAGTAGTAATGCCAGCAGCTGTATTTGTTGTGGTAGTAATAGTAGTAATGCCAATAGCTTTATTTGTTGTATTAGTCACAGTAATAATGCCAGTAGCTGCATTTGTTGTTGTTGTAGGAACAGTAGTTATTCTAATTGATGTATTTGTAGTAGTAATAGTAGCAATGCCAGTAGCTGTATTTTTTGCAGTACTAATGCTGGTAGCTGTATTTGTTATTGTAGTAACAGTAGTAATGTCAGTAGCTGTATTTGTTATTGTAGTAACAGTAGTAATGGTAGAAGCTATATTTCTTGTGGTAGTAACAGTAGTAATACCAGTAGCTGTAGTCGTTGTGGTAGTAATTGTAAAAAATACCAGTAGCTGTATTTGTTGTGGTAGTCAAAGTAGTAATGCCAGTAACTATTTGTTGTGGTAGTAACAGTAGTAATGCCAGTAGCTTAATTGTTGTGGTAGCATAGTAATGCTAGTAGCTGTATTTGTTGTGGTAGTAACAGTAGTAATACCAGTAGCTGTATTTATTCTGGTAGTCACAGTAGTAATACCAGCAGCTGCTTTTGTTCTAGTAGTAACAGTAGTAATGGTAGCAACAGTAGTAGTGCCAGTAACTGTATTTCTTGCAGTACTAACAGAAGTAATGCAAGTAGCTGTATTTGTTGTGGTAGTAACAGTAGTAATGCCAGTGGCTGTATTTGTTGTGGTAGTAATAGTAATAATGCCAATAGCTTTATTTATTGTAGTAGTCAGTGATAATTTCAGTCACTCTATTTGTTGTAATAGTAATAGTAGCAATGCCAGTAGCTGCATTTGTTGTAGTAGTCATGCCAATAGCTTGATTTGTTGTAGTAGTCACAGTAGTAATGCCAGTAGCTGTATTTGTTGTAATAGTAATAGCAGTAATGCCAGTAGTTGAATCTTTTGTAGTAGTTATGCCAGTAGCCATATTTGTTGCAGTAGTAACAGTAGCAATGCCAATAGCTGTATTTCCCATAGTAGTAACGGTAGTAATGCCAGTAAGTGTATTTGTTGTATTAGTAATGCTTGTAGTTGTATTTATTGTAATAGTAATAGTAGTAATGCCAGTAGATGTAGATGTTGTGGTAGTCACAGTAGTAGTAATGCCAGTAGATGTATTTGTTGTAGTAGTAACATTAGTAATGCTAGCAGCTGTATTTGTTGTGGTAGTAACAGTAGTAATGCCAGTAGCTGTATTTGTTGTGTAGTAATTGCAATGATACCAGTAGAAGTGTTTGTTGTGGTAGTCACAGTAGTAATGCCAGTAGCTGCATTTATTGTGGTAGTAACAGTAGTAATGCCAGTAGCTGTATTTGTTGTGGTAGTAACAGTAGTAATACCAGTAGCTGTATTTGTTCTGGTAGTCACAGTAGTAATGCCAGTAGCTGTTTTCGTTGTAGTAGTAACAGTAGTAATGGCAGTAACAGTAGTAATGCCAGTAACTGTATTTCTTGTGGTAGTAACAGAAGTAATGCAAGTAGCTGTATTTGTTGTGGTAGTAACAGTAGTAATGCCAGTAGCTGTATTTGTTGTGGTAGTAATAGTAATAATAACAAAAGCTTTATTTATTGTAATCATCACAGGAGTAATTCCTGTCACTATGTTTATTTGTAATAGTAATGGCAGCAATGCTAGTAGCTGCATTTGTTGTAGTAGTAATGCCAATAGCTTTATTTGTTGTAGTAGTCACAGTAGTAATGCCAGTAGCTGTATTTGTTGTAATAGTAATAGCAGTAATGCCAGTAGCTGAATCTTTTGTAGTAGTTATGCCAGTAGCTGTATTTGTTGTAGTAGTAACAGTAGAAATGCCAGTAGCTGTATTTGTTGTAGTAGTAACAGTAGAAATGCCAGTAACTGTATTTGTTGTAGTAGCAACAGTAGTAATGCCATTACTGTAGCTGTATTTGTTGCCGTATTTCTTGTGGTAGTCACAGCAGTAATGCCAGTAGGTGTATTTGTTTTGGTAGTAACAGTAGTAATGCCAGTAGCTGTATTTGTTGGAGTAACTGCAGTAATGCCAATAACTGTATTTGTTGTAGTAGTAGGAATCAGTCATATTTATTTGGCAAACCAATAAGTGGTATACACATTTTCAATAATCATACCTCCATTAGCATTTGTTATATTAGAACTTAACACATGAAGTTTGTTGTTGTTGTTGTTGTTGTTGTTGTGGGGCTTAACGCCATTTTTCAGCACACGATAGGCTATACATGGCGGCCAGTATTAATGGTGGAGGAAGAAACCGGGAAATCCGCGGAAAGAACCACCGACCCACATGAAGTTTGTTTTATTATTCCTCTAACTATCGTTTTACTATAAATTTATTATACCATACTATGTTCAAAATGTCAAATATTTTGATACAGCAATACAGATGAATCTGACCAAATTTCTCATTTCTGCAGCCAACTGTAAGATATAAGGTAACTCACATATAGACATTCAATGTATATTACAAAAACATACATCTCCTTATGGAATGCTCATCAAATCTGTATATAAATGTATGTGAAAAAATATGGCATACATGTTTGATGAACATGTTAACTTGTCTTCTTCTTGCAAAGATACCAACAATATAGGATCTACAATTCATAAAATATTAGTTATTATTGGTACAGGTTGTTAATGAAATATCACAAAAGAGATGGTAGATCACTCATAGATTCCTTGGTTGTAAAGACAATAAATAATTATGTCTAATGTAATGAGAGACAAAACTAAGTTGCAGGTTTTTAACACACCAACCTTTGTCAATTAAAGCTTGAAATAGAGCACTCGGACATATGCCAACCACAAAAATCTTTAAGTCAGAAAGATTTCATGAACTGATAAATGCTTGGAAACATCTGGGCAGTTGACACCTGTTCCAATTGTTTTAAAGTTTATTCAAGTTTATCAATTATGTTTGCTGGGTTTAACCCAATTCTGCAAAAATTTTGAACTTTATATATATATATTAAATATATTAATGTTCTGAGTAAGGGAAAATTCTAATAATCATGAATTATCCAACCAATTCAAAGTCATTAACATTGCACTCTACAGTTTTGTATTTTGGATAGGGTCCAGTTTTTAAAAAGAACTTCCCTGGTTTCCACACTGGTTATCCTGGGTTTTTAAAAAAAGACCATGTATATCTTAGGTACTGTTTAAATAACATTTAATTCCCTCTGCACTGGTGTATGATGGATGAGTGTAATTTTGGTTTTAAAGCACACATCCTGGCCTTCAGATGTGCATCTATAACAAAAAATAACTAGCTCCACTCATCATTTTCACATTTTGGACTTCAAAGTTAAACTGGCAAAAGAAAAAATTCAGATGAGAACTTTTTTCCCTATCTATACATTTTGTAATTCATTCATTGCACTTAAGAAACTGGTACTACCTACTCTGGAAAAGTTCATTTTCCCTTTTTTAATAACAGCAAAAGCTAGTATACTTTGGACTAGTTTAGACTAATTTTTCACACACATGGGAACAGCCATTTTATCAACTGTCTGTTTTCAATAGTGCACAATGACCACATGCAAAGAAATTTCAGTTACAGTACTTGAAAGTAGCTTAGAGGTATGCCAACATTTTCTCCAGTGATGATATTAAAGTGACTAAAGTGCTTACCATTACATTTCAAACAAATCATAAAGGCTCCAAAGGAAATTCTCTATACAATACTGATGCAATGATTAATCAAAGGTTGTCCTGACAATACAGTACATAAAGTGCTTCCTTTTGTAACAAAATCACAGAAGTTCTCTAGATGATAATGTAGTGACTAAATTGCATAAGTTTCTAACAAAATCAAGAAGTTCTCTAGTAGTATGTTAATACATGTAGGAAGTTTAGATTCTGTTATTGACTGGGATTAACACCATCTACCGGTATACCCCATTTATTTAGCCTTTTTACACACGAGTGAAGTGTAATCACGTGTGATGTGAATGTGGGTCTATGTGTAAGCTTTCATGGTTTATACAATTTAAACATTACCCAGGTTTTGAATGGCTGCTCAGTTCAAAATGTTAACCTCAGGTTGGATGGTACACTTATATGAGAGTGAAATCTTATGATGGACTGTTGGTATTAGAGGTGAAACAATACACCTGTGCCAGGTACAAATATGATTCATGATGCACAGCCTACAAGATGACACACTGCTAATACACACATACACTTTATGGTATTTTTATCTGTAGAAGGTCAGTCTGTCAGTGGTAGCTGCTGCCCCGTTATGTGTGTTGATATAATGGGTGTTTTTCAAGCAAGCAGATTACAGGCAGACATTGACTTAGCATCTATTTATAAGCTACTCTTGACATAAAAATAAAATTACTTCCAAACTACCAGTTAGTTGTCAGTGATTTTAATTAAACCTTTTAGTCCATCCATTTCAGGCTGCTCCATTTCATCAAATGCAGGACCCACTTTGACCACCACACCCTTTGCTATAACTTGGAAGCATGGTGTCATTTCCAAAACAGAAGAAATGGTGTAACTTCCTCATGCAAGGAAAATCTCATCCAGAACAATCCTGTGTGTGGGAGTAGGGATGAATACCAACAAAATCGATCATATTATGCTTCCTGCAAATGCAAAGCAACTGCTGCAGCCACATGCAGTTGTTTTTGTTAGTGAAAAAGGAAACTTATTGACAATATACCCACTCCCTTTCTATAAAAAGTTAACAAATTTACACAAGGTGACAAACTTGAGTGGTTTGAAATCTGTCCCCTTGTTCTTTCTATGTTAATTTTATGTATGTCATTGGCACATTCAGTCACTGATTACATAATCCAAACTTGTTCCCATGCACAATTTAAGTACCTTACATATCATTTCTCTGTTGCTTAGCATCTTTTTTTTTTTTTTGTTTTTTTTATTATTATCCCCATAATAGGTTCACCATTGTGTCGGGGATCCATCCCAGGGTCACCTTACAATCAAACATTTCTTGTTTCCAGACAAACTAGGGATAATAAATATAATCTATATAAAAAAAAAGACAACACACACACACTCATGCACACATGCATATGGCACACAAACTCTTTAGATACTCAATCTAAATAGACGAATACATGTAGGTGACATAGACTTTTGAAAATAGTGTTTTGTTCCTGTTTACCATCCAATCAGATACAAGTTACCTATTCATTTGTTGAGGTCCATTTTTGAAGAAATTGGTCCTCTTTTTTATTTACCTTTGCAGCGTATTTTTCCATGTTCTTATACATTACAACTCTCTGCTTAAAAGCATAAATGGAAGGATTTTGCATATTGAATCTGCAAGTATAAATATAATATTTTGCCAAAATAAGCAAGAAATTACACAAACTGTCCAGTTGTTCACTTCCTAAAAGTGTTTCTTTTTTGGACAAATGTACAATATTTGGGCAAGAAGGTGCAAAATGTTCAATAAAACTGTACCAGAAATATTGCAATCATAGAAGAGATGTTCAATACTTTCATTTTCTCTCTTACAGAACGTACATTTGTTGTCGTCCAATATGTTAATTCTTTTCAAAAAATCATTAGTAGCGATTATTCTGTGGATTAATTTAAAGTTAAAAGAGATCAAATTGGTATCCTTGGTACAACCTTTCACCCGGCTATAAATCTCAGACCACTCCTCACTACTTATATTTTTATTTAGTACTTGCATCTAAGCTTCTTGCTTAGCAGTATGTTGCCTTTTAACCTTTTTTAAAAGATCTTTGTAAACAAACTTCAGTGAATTATGTTTTTGCAGGTCCATTATTTTATCCACCTGCTTATCAAAATTATTATGTGCTAAATGGTTTTTTATGGCTTCTTTCCATGCTTTTGGAATTTTGGATAATAAGGAGAAGTATTTCAAGAAGTCATCGCTTCTAGTTTTTTGTTTTATCATTTCAAAAGGTATTAAATTACCATGATCATCTACTAGATCATTCAAAATTTCAAAACCGGCTTCTGTCCAGGATTTGTATTGATAGAACATTCTCAGGGGAACAAAATTTAAAATACTCATGGATAAAATCTCATTTGCACTTTGCAGTTCCTCTTTCCAATAAGATACTGCCAAAATGACATCTCTCCAAAAATTGTTTATGATGAACTTACTAAGTTCTTCTAATTTCCTTCTCCCTAAATTCCAAATACCCTTTTTATTTCTGAGTATAGTTTTACTGACTAAGTTCTGCCAAGCTCCATTTTCATTTTCCAGCAATCTTTTTACCCATCTTATCTTAATATACCTAATAAATGAGAATATATGTATCATAATGAGTCCTCCCTCGTCCTCTGGGGCTACTAGTATATCACGTTTAATTCTCTCTACTTTTCCACCCCATACAAAGTTAAATAATGTACGATTTAGTTCTGCTTCAACTTTTGCTGATGGATTTGGAAGTGCCGAGAAAAGATGTATGAATATGGGCAGAACAAGGGTTTTTACAACAATTACCGTACCAACTACTGACAGATGTCTTTGACTCCAGCTTGCCAATATTTGTTTTGTCTTTGTTAGTTTCTTCATATAATTAATTTCCCCCATTTGTTGTAAATCTGGCGAAAAATCTATGCCAAGGAGTGTAAAGTTAGAGGAGGACCAAATCAGGCCCATATCGGGACATATTCTTTCATTAGAAAATTTCTTGTTTCCAATCCAAATGGCTTTTGTTTTTGTTATGTTACATTTAAGTCCAGATAATAGAAAAAAACCTTGCAAGATATTCATAGTTGCGTTAAGAGAAAGTTGAGATCCATCAAGAAGAATAAAAGCGTCATCGGCATACTGACCTAATTTATATTCATTGACATCAAAGATCAGTCCCTGTACATCCACATTTTGCTTTAAAGTTATAGCTAAAATCTCAACCCCGATAATAAACAAGTAAGGTGCAAGGGGATCTCCTTGACGACATCCTCTTTCAAGTCTAAAAAAAGATGACATATGCCCATTATTTATAACACAACTTTTAGAGTCATTACAAAACAGCTTAAACCACTTACAAACAGAATCACCAAAGTTGAAAGATTGTAAAGCTTCTTCCACAAAGGTCCATTCAATCGAGTCAAAGGCTTTTTCAAAGTCTATTAATAATAATAAGCCATATCTATTTTTAGGGCATAACCAACTTTTGATCCGGAAATCAGATTCCACCGGATGGTATGAACTTCCGATTAATCGGAGTCGGACAAGGCAGGAACGGCCGATTCGGATAATAAAAATAATAAAGTTGAATTTCTATAGCACCGTGTCTAACACTGCGTGTCATTCGATAGTGCGTTAATAAATTTAAATAAGAAGTCAGAAAAGTCCAATATGGTCAACACAACGGGGTGAAACGATAATACTTGAGTTAGACCGAAAGATTTAAATTTATTAAAATATATAATACACTCCTACCCGTTTATGTCAACATCCTCAATAATGAAGGCATAATATTGAATACATTGACACATGCTAATGAGGTATTAAAAGAAAATGATTCTTACAATCGTAAATATAAATAAAGTTAATAAGGAAACTTTCACAGCACAATAAACTTGTTTCAATCACCGATCACTTTGGAAAATGCAAGAATCGATCAGATTTCATTGCTTTTATTTAAGTCACCGCAAGAGGCCAACTTTATAGGACCAAACAAAAGCTTGTTTTATTTTTATCCGACCGCGACATTAAAGCATAGCGGCAAGATCAAGTATTTGTTGAATAAAGTACAGGATGGAACTGGCCGCTTGCCGACATAAATGATTAAGGCGGGAAAATTATAGCCTGGCGGCAAGATCAACTAATTGTTGAACAAAGTATGGGTCGGAACTGGCAGCTGGTCGACATAAATGATTAGGCAGGAAAATTAAAGCGTATATGCTGCGTGGATGTATTGGAACTGTATGATAATGTAAATGAAATTTATATTAGCATACAGTGTGAAAATATTGTGCTGAACTGTTGAGACTCTGCGGCTGCATCCATCATTAATCTCACATTACAGTTCTGACAGATACTGCGATGCTATGCTGTAGATAATCTTGAGTTTTGATATACTACTTTCCATAAACTGTCACTTTGTTTCTAGACATACATCCCTCTCATGCACTATTTAGATACAGAATTTGTTGTATTGGGCACAATAACAAAATATTTCTAAGCCTTTACAGACAATAAAATTAAATGAAAATCTGCTAAAAGTAAAAAAATAATTTTATTTTAAAATGTCGCAAAAACAACGAAGCAAAATATGGGATTATTTTGAGATAAATGCCATAGACGAGTCAAAGGCAGATTGTTTGGTTCCACAGTGCAAGGATAAATTAAAACGAGGAGGTAATGATCCACGTTCATATGGAACCAGCGGACTTATCAATCACCTGCGTGCAAAACATCCGGATGAATATAAAAAGTATACCGGAATCTGTGACATCGAAAAGAAACGAAAAGCCGAAGCAGTAATGCAGCCTGGAAAGAAACAGTACAGACAATAGAGTTCCTGCTAGAAAAGAAAAAACCGTTTGAGGCTAACAACCCGCGCCAGTTAATCATAACTAAGAAGATCATAGAAATGATTGCAGCTGATGCTATGCCTTTCAGCATGATTAACAACGTAGGCTTCACTCGCTTTCTGAATGAACTTGAACCTTGTTACGTTATTCCATCCGAAGTCCATTTGTCAAGAACGCTTATTCCGGACTTATATTCTGCCGTGAAGAGTAAAATTGTTATTTTACTAGAACAAGCAGCCTACATAAATTTTACATGTGACGTGTGGACGAGCACAAATAATTTGAATGCTTTCATTTCGCTTACCGCTCATTGGATTGACAGCATGTGGAACAGGATTTCCATTGTTCTGTCACTACGAAATCTTGAAGACCGACACACGGGCCAAGTTATTTCGGATAACATCCTTGCAATGTTAGCAGCATGGTCTATTCCAGATGAAAAACGTGGAGTTCTCGTGCGGGATAATGGTGCGAGCATGAAAAAAGCGGCGGAGTTATCTGGATTGGATCACTTGGGATGTTTCACCCACACGATCCAGCTAGTTGTCAAGGTTGGACTTTTAAGTCAAAGATCCGTTATGGATGCTATTGTCACTGCTTGTACAATCGTTGGGCGTTTTCGGCATTCAACTCAAGCCACAGAACAATTTCTCAGAATCCAGAAGTCTTTGACATGCGAGGACGGCACGCCATACCCGACACACCGTCTTATCCAGGATGTTAAAACCCGCTGGAATTAGACGTTCTACATGCTCAAGCACCTCATAGAACAAAAGAAAGCTATTGCCCTCTATTGTCAGGAAAATGATGGGGTTACAAATCTAACGGCACATGAGTGGAATTTGATGGAACGGGTTTTAATTACGCTTCAACCATTCGAACAG
>JAECUM010000211.1:0-21629 GCA_016617855.1 Megalonaias nervosa | reverse complement strand
TATATATATATATATATATATATAAGTAGTAAGGGAAAAGGCCGATTCTATCTCAAAGACCTCTCTCTACCCCCTCCCTCTCTCAGAACAAATGCAAATTACCCCTCTCTCTACCTTAAAACTCCCACCCCAAACGATTTTTATCAAAACCCACAGGCAGATTCTGGCTCAGATATAATCCTATACTTTTACACTAATATATTACATGTGTACCTAACAGATGTTGCATAAGGTAACGTAATCTGGAAATCAATCAATACTCTCTATAAGCCAAGCCTTTGATGTACGCAGTCTGAAAATCAATCCCACATCAACCAAGCCAGGTAACATGTCTTAGTCATACTGCAACGTCACGCGGAGATTTTCAGAACATTCTAGAAAAACGCCCACGCAAAACATCAAAGAGCTAAAACGTGGAAATGTGTCAGCGAATTTCAGAACATTCCAGAAAACGTTCACGCAGGTATATAAAGCAGTTATAAGCACTTTCAAGAGAGACGACATCTTCACCGGGCGAAATCGGGTAAGTGACGTTTTTATATAGTATTTTTTATTGTTTAGATAATATGTCATACCCTATCATTATCATACTTTTTTTGATAATCTTTTTCATACTTGCTGACCCTCATTGGTAGAATATCTGTTAGAATACTGTCAATAAGACGAAACTCACGTATCAAATCGTCCATATCATATTTTATACCCCGCAAGTAAGATCGTATCTGATCAAGTAATTTTTTATAGGTGATACTAGCCGTTTGGCAACTATTTTTTTTAGTCGCTAGTCGAGGTTCTATCTTTTTACACGCAGTTGTAAGAGAAACACCAATGCCCGATATTATTAACAAAAACGGGTTTAATGATGCACCACTCGAAATTATACCAGATCCGGTCAATAAAAACGGTAAATATGATATTACTCGAAGTATTTTGGTATAGTATTTGTAACATTTTTTCACGCACCAAAGTTTTTTTGTGATAAAATTTGTAATATTGCATTAGAGCGTCCACATCTTGTTTCGGAATTTCTTTTGAAATGTGATTGAAATCAAATATATATTTTTCCATTATATAATATTAGTTTACAACAATGCTGGTTCCTGGTTTGATTAAGTAATTATTTGTGGTGTTTCAGCTACAAATTCCAAACTCCACCAGTAAGACGTTGCGGTTATTGTTTGATCATCTGCTTCCAGTAAAAATATTTCTTCAGCATCCTTATTTAACACTATAGATACAACTCCAGAGAAAGCATCGGTTGAATGACGCCACGGAAATGTTGTAGTATAAATTTTAAACATTGCAGAGCTAAAGATAGACAGTCTATACACACCAGTAACTTCTGCGGTATATTTAATAGTGTTATTTTGCTGCGACCATGTTGCTAATCCTGATGCTACTGTGTACACGATATTTTTAATTTGTCTGTGTGGAATTTTAATCAAATTAGTTTTTTGAACAATATTAGGTATTCCACTGACAATGTCGTTGAGTTTCGTGTTAATGTCGGCTAGTTTTATGTCAACGGTTGGTTGTTCCCCAAAAAATTCTTTAAAGGGTTTGTTTATATTTCTACGAAAATTTAAGAACGTTTCTACGTGTCTAGAAAAAGTAGCACTGAGTGTAGTCATTTCATCACCAATTGTTTTTAACGAAGTTGAAATAGGAATTTCCTTATCATCAACATACTTTTTCGTTGCAGCATCAAAATCTAATTCCGGTGTTCTAAGATTATTAATGCCGTTATTGTTCATGTTGAGAAATGCACGCATTATACCACCGTTGGCCAATACGTACTTAGATTCTTGATCGTCGACATATTTTTTTGTTGCGGCGTCTGTATCTGAGGCTGGATTTCCAAGGTCTATAATTTTATTTTGATTCATAATAATACAGCCCGTGAACGAATCGCCAGATTTTCTGACATAATCGTTAATTGACCTACCGGAATCTTGTATCTTACCTTGGTTTGTAAAAGTAACAATATTATTAACAACCGCGGCGGGAATTCGCACAAGTACATCTGACAGTTGTACATTACTTGTTTTTAATCGTCCTTGTTTATCCTGGAAAATAACAACTTCATTTTGATCCACACTTGGGACATTTAATAAATTATCAATCTCATTTCTTAGTTGATCAAGAGTTGCGTATCTCGATAAATCACCTTGCCGAGCTTCAGCCGACGAATCTATCAATAATGTTCCAAATTTTGTATAGTAGCTCATTATTTATTGTCCTACACAAAATTGTCAACAATAGTCGGTTTAATATAACATAAAATTATATAACAACAATGGCAAAGATATTAAATTTCGATACCGAACGATTAATTCATCATAAACATAACAATGAACTTCCAGATTGTCATTATCTTATTGTCGGTCGCACAGGATCGGGTAAAACAAATTTGGTATTAAACCTTTTGCTCAACAATAACTTCAACTATGATAAGGTGTATATTTACACAGTTAATCCCCAGCAGGACAAATACGAATTACTGAGCGAGTACAACGATAAACTTCGTGATGAACTTAACGCTGGCGATGATATCTTTTTGATAAGACAACCAGAAGAACTAATTCCAGTTAACGAACTTGATTCGTATGAACATAAAATAATTGTATTTGACGATATTCCGTTAAACAACGAGGAGATGAACAAGATCAGATCTTATTTTTCGTTATCGCGTAATAAAAGATGTAATTCTGTTTATCTCGCCCAAGGCTTTTATAACGTCGATAGATTTATCAGACGAAATACTGGTTGTTTCATATTATTTCCCGGACTGGATAATGTTGATGTGAGAAATATTGCAAACGAGCCATGCGGTGACGTAACAAAAGATAAATTTATCGAATTAGATCACCAAGCAACCAAAGATAAATACAATTTCTTTTTATTTAATAAGCTAGCGCGTGATCCAGCTAAAATGTTTCGTTGTTGCCTCGATACGTTTCTATAATCTAATTTTGTAAAGTGTATATAAAATAATGGACAAGCATCAACAAAGAATCGAATTGCTAAAGAAATTTATTGAAACTCGAGCAGCTTTTAAGAAAAAAGTGGAAGAAGCTCGGCGTGGACAAGTTCAAGCAGAAGAAGAAACTGCTAAACTTTTCAAACCTGTTACTGAAGCAGTACTTGGCAAGCAACCAGAAATATCGACATTATCTGCAGAGGAGCTTGAAAAATTAAAAAAAAAAAAGGTTTGTTAGGTTTACTTGGAGAAAGATCGAAAGAAGAAACTAAAAAAATTGCAGAAGAACTTGTAAGAAACATTGCTGATCCTGCTGCACGACAGGTCGAATTTGACAGACTAATAAACAATCCTCTTATGCTTCAACATGCAATAGCAAGATTGACGGTTAATCCAGCCGAGTTAAAGAGGTTAATAGAAAAATTGTCGGAGCAAACTAAGGAGTTAGCTGAGAAACAAAAAATAATAACTGAAACTATTGTAGAAAAAATGCCTACTGAAAAAAAAGATAATATTTTATAGAAAAACTGCACGTGTTAAAATATCAGATAACGAACATGACAAATTTATTGAAAAACATAATATCACAGAAATTGATAAAATTCGAACTTGGCCAGAAGAAAAATATAATAATTTGATAGAAAAAATAGAAAGAATTATAGAAGATGGTTTACGTGCTGATGAAACAATTAAAAATCAAAAAGATGAAGAGAATTTGCTCAAATTATATGATGATATAAGAGAAGGAATTATTGCCGAGATTTTATATGAAGCAGCAAATCAATATCGAAATAAACCAGGAGGTTATGGTAGAGGTTGGAATTTTAAAAGACTATTAAATAAATATGAGGACGAACGAGATAAAACATTACCAGAGGAAACCACTGGATCTGGAGTTAAAGTGTTTACATCAAACGCAGAAATAGTCGATCGACTAATGTTGTTGATATCATCAAAAGAAGCTGGTAATAAAAGTGTAGAGATCGATAATGAGATTGTGGATATACTAGATCATCTAAGATCGAGCGGATTACTAACATCGTCCGAGTACGAAATTTTACATAGCGATCTTATCTAAAATATTATTATAAATGTCACTAACATCAACAACATTATTACTTGATTCCTCGCAGACAACAGGAAACAGCGCAAACTTTTTTGTTTATTACAATCCACCAATAGAACTTGATCTTGAAAAACAGTATGAAATTGGATTAATTTCTTGTACTTGTTGGAATTCTATGGCTAACGTAAAAACTGGTGTCAATGATGAGATTGCAATTATTTCAATAAGAGACACGCAATGGAAAACATTTAAAATTCCACAAGGAGCTTATAATATTACTGATCTAAACAGAGTGATGAAAGAACTTATGCAAAAAGAGAAGATGAAGTCTGATAATTTCGAGTTAGCAGCGAATTATAACATGTTACGAGCTAGAATGACAATAAAAAATATGTCAGTTAGTTTTACATCACCAAAAAGTATCGCACCACTGATAGGATTTGAACATAAAGCGTATTATTTAAATCCTAATGAACCTATTACGTATGACGGTGAACTGCCGGTAAATATAACTGACGTAAATACAATATTAGTAAATTGCTCTATTGCTTCTGGATCTTACTCAGCCCAGGGTAGTAGAGGACAAACGATATATAGTTTCTCGCCAGATGTTCCACCAGGATCGATCATGCAAATTAATCCACGTCAGATTATCTATTATCCGATTAATCTCGGAAATCAAATAACAAGTATAACAATGCAATTAACCGATCAATCAGGTAGACAAATAAATCTCAACAACGAAATTGTCACATACTATTTACACTTACGCACTGTAGCATGATCAATTTTGTGAGCTTATATTTTATAGACAAAGATGAAACGAAGAAAAGTTTATAGAAGAAAAATCGTAGGTGGATTTTTTGGAAACATATTTACTAAAATTGTAGAAAATGTCCTAGGAATTGCTCGTAAAGTAGCACCAATCGCACTTGACGCAGGTAAAGCTTTTGCGACAGGTGCAGCTTCTTCGGCGGGCACTGCAGTAGGACAAAAGATCGCTGATAAGATTAGAGGACCTTCAACAACACCTACGGTGTCAGAAATAAAACGAGCAATATCAGATATTGCGCCAACAGAAGGAACAAAACGAGCTATGATAGCTACAACAAAAAAATTATTATCACCACGCGGTGAAGAAATAGTACGTAAACTTGTAAAGAAAACAAAGCCGATGACTCCTGCTGCTTTTTAATTTTGTGTAACGGTTATAAATAAAATGTCACCTAAAAATTATCTTGATCTTGCTGAAGAATATGATACTGACGATGCTGTGACGGAGTTCGAATACGTCGAGTATTTGGATGAAAACTCAAACGAACCAGATAAAACCGGTGTCAGAACTTTTAACACAAGAGATGAGGATACGTTTCTACTTCCACATAAGGCAGTGTTAGAAGTGCGTGGTCGAATATTAACTGCGGTAGGTGGTGATATTGCAGCTGGTACAGAAATTGCGCTTGTCAATAACGGTTGGAGCTTATTTAAAAGTGCACGATACCAACTAGCCAATCAAACCGTAGAAGATATTTCAATGCACTTGCCAATAGCGAGTACAATACTAAACATCGTTTCGTTTAGCGATGATTATTCTAGATCAGTTGCCACAAACATGATGTGGTTTAAAGATACCTCATTCGGGACAGCTGTTTCGAGCGAGTTTCGTACTGATGCTGGTGTTCCTGCTCCAGATAACAATAATCTAATCGCCAATCCCGCTGCTAATGATGCAGCCGCAATAGGTAATTCGATAAGATTAGCTGTTACAAATATACGACGACAGCAGTATAATGAAGGATATGCCAAACGAAAAGCATTTGCTGCAGAATCTAAACAAATAACGATGATGCTTCCGTTAAGTATACTATTTGGATTTTTCATTGAATATAACAAAGTTTTTTGCGGAATAAAACATACGCTTATTTTAGATCGAGGTGATCGAAACGATTGTATAATGCATGCCGATGGGGTGGCTGAAGGACAGTTTGCTATTACAAGATTAGCGCTGTGGATGCCACGAGTTGTCCCTTCTGTGGCTAAAACGATGGAACTCGAATCATTATTGACCGCTTATACAAAAAAGATACACTTCCAGCAAAACAAGATTTATCAAACAGCGATTCCTAACACAACCGATTACACATGGCGTGTAACAACTACAGCTAGCGAACAACTACCTCGACATTTGTTCGTCGTATTTCAACGACAGGCACGTCGTAATGATCAAGAAATGAACAACTCCGTATTTGATAACCCTGATGTCAGACGAATATTTGTTAGAGTAAATTCTAAACAATATCCCGAACGTGCAATCGAATGCAATTTTGCTGACGATGAAACAAAAAAACATATCTCGACCGTATATGTATCTTATGGAAGCAATACAAAAATATCAAGACTCGGACAGTGGATCTCAAATATCAGTAGAAGAGTTTCGATCGCTATATCCTATCTTTTATTTCGACATATCGAAACATTCCGAAGGAGCTATCGGATCAACTGCTGATACTGAGGTCACCTGGACACTTGGCGCACTGCCAGCCGAACAATATAACGTATATGCACTAGTTGTCAGTGATAGATTCTTAACGATTGACGTGACTAAAGGAAGAATGACTGTACAAGTTTAATCTAACAACCTTGATATAAAATAATGAAAACCAAGTACACAACTCGAGAAATATACCTAACATCCGGTCAAGTTGAAAAATTATCAGCAGCTGTTGCTAAACGCAGCTCTGTTTCTTTGATGATATCCCCAGCGACAGAAGTCGCTGAGACTTCGAATAAAACTGCGGTGAAAGTAATGCTAACGCAACAACAAATCAAAAAACTTGATAGAGGAAAACCCTTTGTCCTTAAACTATCTGTTTCACAAGTAACAGCAATGTCAAAACAAGGTGGATTTTTTGGACCAGCACTTTCTGTGATAGCTAGCAAAATTTTGCCAGTGATTGGTACATTAGGACTAGCGGCTGCGTCAGGGGCAGTATCAGGCGCAACAAAAAAAGCAGTTGAAGGTCGTGGAATCAAACAAATCTGTCGTTAGTGACTTTGTCACTCAGTTTTGTTTAACAATATAAAATAAATGCCACAACGAAAAACAAAATCGTCGAAAAAAAAAGAAAACAACAAAACGTCGAAGAACAAAACAAGGAGGATTTATTCCAAAAGCTCCTCTGTTAGCAGGATTAGCGGGAAGTCTTCTTCCAAACCTATTAGGAATCGGACGTGGAATGACTCTACCAGGGACCGGACGCTATTGAGCAATTTTGATATCATCGAAAAATTGAATGACGTTGTCGGATTTCGGGGAGTATTTTCCAAGGACGAACTCGATGACGTACCAGCAGGTGGTTCATGCGTTGTAAATATAGAAAACTTCAATGATGGCTCCGGCACTCACTGGGTTGATGTCTGCGATAATAATTATTTTGATTCGTTTGGACTTCCTCCGAGTGATCTTACAAAAAAATATATTTTTAAAAAATTTAAAAAAATAAATTATTCGTCTAATCAACTACAGCCGATTGGAACATCAGCTTGTAGTTATTATTGTATAATGTTTGTCCGACAGATGTCCCGGAGTGAGAACTCCGGAGATCCTGATCTTTTAAAATTTATTTTACAGTTTGAGAAACAATCTGCTCACGCAAACGATGAGATTGCAGTTAATTTTTGTAAAGCTTGCAATTAATTTTATCTAAAGTTGTAAGTATATAATGTCAACATACTGTCTCAAATGTAAAACTAAAACAGAAAATAAGGATGAGACGACGGAAAAAACAAAAAATAATAGAATGATGCTAAAAAGTATTTGTGTTGTTTGTGGTAGAAAGAAAAGTATGTTTTTGAAATCGACAACTGGATCTGGAATGTGTCCCGACAGAGTTATCTTGATTGATGATTAATCTTATGAAACATAATAAAATAAAATGAAATGCAACTGTGATTGTGACAAAGATCTTTGTATCGAACAAGATAAAATCGTCACGTACTGTAAATCATGCAATCGCCGTGAGGTAATTGGCAGAGGAATTGACATTCGCAAATTTATTGGCAAATTACCAAAACCAAAAGGAGGCTGGACATTGCCAGGCCATAGGTATACTGGACCTTATAATCCTCTCGATAAACAACTGGACGAGAACGATAATCCGCTGCCAGGACAAGAGCCTTATAATCAAGTTGATGCAATAGCAATGCGTCACGATATCTGTTACCGGGACAACGAGCAAGATAAGGCTGGTTGTGATAAAGTAATGTTGGACGAACTTCGTGATATGGAGCCTACAAATCTACGAGAACGGTTTGATAGAAGGCTAGTGCAAGGTTTTTTTGGAGCAAAATATACATTAGGACTCGGAAAGGAATTGTATGACGATCTCGCAGCTGAACTACACAAACCTAAAAAAAAAAAGTTCACGCGACGTAAAGTTGTCGCAAATGCCGTTGACGATATCTGGGCGATAGATTTAGTAGATGTGTCCAATCTAGCAGAATTTAATGATAATAAGAAATATTTGTTTAACGTTGTAGATGTTTTTAGTAAATATGCTTTTAGTGTTTCAGTTTTAAACAAGACAGGAACGTCGATAACTGATGCGTTAAAACAAATAATAACAAGTACAGAAAGAAAACCAAATAAAATCTGGACCGATCACGGAGCAGAATTTTTCAATAAAAAGTTTTAGCAGTTTCTAGAACAAAATGATATCAAAAAGTATGTTACAGGAAACGAAGGTAAAAGCGTTGTCGTCGAGCGATTTAATCGCACGCTAAACGAAAAAATACACAAATATTTGACAGCTAAAAATACAAACAGGTATATTGATGATCTTCCGCAGATAGTTGACAAGTACAATAACACAAAACATCGAACCACTAAACTATCGCCAAACGATGCAATGAAAAATCCGATTCTTGCAAATGAAAACTTGTATCGCAGACATAAATTTGAGGTGGGTGATCGGGTTCGGATTTCTTTGACTAAAAAAAATTTGAAAAAGGATTTACTCCAAACTGGACTGAAGAAGTGTTTGTAGTTGATAAAGTACTTTTAACAATACCTGTAACATACGCGCTAAAAGATCTGGCAGGGGAACAGATTATTGGTAGTTTTAATGAACAAGAACTTCAGAAAACTGAGCAAGATGTTTTCGTTATCGACAAAGTGATTAGGAGAAAAGGCAATAAAAGTTTAGTCAAGTGGCGTGGGTATAGCGATAAATTTAATAGCTGGGTACCAACTAAGTCGATCCAATAACGTTATTATAAATTTGTTCGTATTTCACAAGCACAGATTTACATTTGATAGTTTTACATACCGAAATTAAATGTAATTTTCTTTCATCATCAACTGGCATTAAATTAAATATCTTAGCAAAAATAAAATCGTATTTTATACTCCTTCGCTGGCCAGTTATTTTTAGATTTAAAAACGGCCTGATAAGCCGCCAAAATATCTGTTGTTCGGCAACAGTAAAATTAAATTTTATTATTTTTTTAGCAATGTGATACTTAATATTATATCGTCCAGTTGTTGGTCTGCTGTAATTTTTTCGGTCAGCGACGGTGACTATTTCATCGTCATCATCATTATTATTGTATAAAATATCATCTTCGCTATAGCTAGAAGATTTGTCTATTATATCGGTAGAGATTGTAATATTATCTGCGACTTTATCGCCAGCGACTTTATCGCTAGTGATTTTAACATTGTCTGCGATTGTATCTTCTGCATATATGTCAGCATGTCGTTTCATCAAGTTCATATTATAATATACTTTTATCTAATTTATTGTTATAAGATATGACTAACGAGGTAAAATATTAAATTACAAGGAACTAGCCGAAGCGGTAAGAAAATGTCTGTCGGGTTATAGTGCATATTTCATTGACGTTATTGTAATGCCTGGCGAAAATAATAGGATATTACTAACAGCAGCAGAAAAAAATAAACTTAATGATAGTGCAATAATGACGCTGAAATTTCATAAAGATGATATTATAGCGTTTGCACATAGCTGTCTTACTAAGACAGAATTACGAAATATCATTAATCATCATATCTGAAACTAAATCTATCAAAAGTTGACATTGACGTTGCTGATCCTGTTACTCTATCAGTAACAAATTTTACTGCACGAGGATTAATTTCATAATATTTTGCTGCAGCTGATATTGATTTAAATTTCATTTCTTCTCCAGTTTCTAAATTTACTGAAATAACTGATCTTCTGAGGTTTCTGAAATTATTACCGTCAGAATTTGATCCACGTCGGGTGTTTTCTTCTGGTGTAACTAGATTTAATTTTCTAAACGATTATCAGTTTTATTTTTGTTAATATGGTCAATAAATAAATTATCTGGAATAACGCCATTAAATGTTTCGTAAACAAAACGATGAGATTGATAATGAACTTGATCGGCTAGTGTTCCTCTGACAGTTACCGTGAGATACCCCATATTACTCATAGAACCAACAACGTTTTTTGTTTTTACATGTCGTATAATTCCTTTGTCATTCGCCTCGTATAAATCAAATTTTGGGTGGCGTTGAAACTCATCTTGTAAAGATAGGTTTTCAATATTGTCATCAGTAATCGAGCCATTTACTCGATAGACTCGCTGCCCTTCTGGAATATCCTCGCAGAACAAAGTATAAATAAAATCTTTTCGAAACATTTTGGTCATATCTGTGTCATCACCTTTCACTGAAATTATCATTCCAGCTAATGTTGGTTTTCCTATAGATTTTTTAGATTTTATGTTAATAACCGAACCTAATGCATTTCCAGCGTATAGGTTATACTTCGGATGAACGTAATAATACTCGTGCTCGTTTGCGCTTGCCAGATTTTGTGTCATTATACTATAAGGATTTTATATCTCTAATTGTTTGTTCAGCTGGCGTGCAGTGAGTTATCGATCGAACAATCAATTAAACATATAATATTACACTATTATATAGCAATGCTGAAATTACGTGATATAGCCAAGAAGAGTCTTATGGGAGAACCTGAAAAAATAGCGACTGCCTTTACAGGATTCGATAACAGTTATCGGTTCAGTAAACAAATCGTATTGGTAAATTTTACTGCAACAAATCTCTATCATTTGCTAGAGCCAACTGTAAAACGGGAACTTGAAAAACATAAGGGTCTAAGAATATTAGTGCAATATCACGTTATATTTTCAAAGCTACTTGTGACAGAGGGATCGACTGACAAGGAAATTGTAGACCCTTACATTAATGCAAAATCAAGGCGTGTTTTGCTTGGGACTAATCTTTTGTCACTAGCTGATGAAATACACCAGGAAATTTGGAAAAAGATAGAAGAATTTACCGAATTGGGTTCGGGTTGGAAGTTTGAAATGATCAAGGAAATTTTATTTCACACAATAAAATATAACGTATTACGCGGTAGTTCGTATATTGATTTGCCACCAAAACTAAAAAATAAAAAATGCTGTATAAACGTAAAGAACGTCGATAACAGATGTTTTCAGTGGGCTATTCTTTCTGCGCTATTTCCAGCAGAAAAAAAATGCTGATCGTGTTGACAAGTATATTAGTCATGAGTCAAAATTAAATTTTAATGGCATCGACTTTCCAGTTGCAGAAAATCAAATACCAAAGTTTGAAAAGCAAAATAATGTTTCAATAAATGTTTTCGGACTAGACGAAAAACAAAACGTCTATCCGAGATACATTTCAGAAAAAGCTTCACAATCGACAATAAACCTGCTGTTTTATAAAAATCATTACGTTTGGATTAAAAACTTTAATGGACTAGTTGGTGAACAGTATAATAAACGAAAGAAGAAAACGTTCTTCTGTTATCGCTGCTTGCACGGTTGTAATGACAATGAAACATTACAAAAACATTTGCAGTACTGTAGTGACGTACAACGAATAACGATGCCGTCTAAAAAAGATAGTTTATTACAGTTTGTCAATCACCATCACAAACTAAAAATTCCTTTCGTCATATACGCTGATTTCGAATGCTTACTTCAGCCTGTACTTGGCGTAGAAAATAATCCTAACCAATCGAGTACAAGGAAAACTCAAAACCATGTTCCGTGCGGAGTAGCGTATAAGATAGTTTGTTGTGCTGATTCGAGATTATCCAAACCAATCAAATTATATCGTGGTAAAAATCCAGCTGTCTGTCTTCTCAAGCAGTTGATTAGCGAATTTGATAATATATTTAATCGTTTGAAAAGAGTAACTCCAATGATAAAACTGACATCTCAGGAAGAATCTGATCACGAGCAAGCAGAATGTTGTTATATTTGTGAAAAAGCTTTTGATGATAACAAGAAAGTACGTGACCATTGCCATCTCACCGGACAGTACCGTGGAGCGGCTCATGATCAATGTAATTTAAAATTTCATGCTCCAGATTTTATTCCAGTTATTCTTTACAACTTTCGAGGATATGATAGCCACATTATCGTAGAAGCTTTTGGTGATCCTGACGTAAAATCTCGCTTAAAACTCGATAACGTAATCAAATGCATTCCAAATAATTTTGAAAAGTATATGTCGGTTACGCTAGGTAAGTTGCGTTTTATTGACAGCCTGCAGTTTATGGCAGCATCATTGGATGAGCTGGTAAAAGGTTGTAGCGAGTTTGATAACTTACAAGATTATTTTGGTGATAAATTTAATCTACTGACCAAAAAAGGAGTATTTCCGTACGAGTATCTCGATGATTGGAGTAAATTTGATGAAACTTTGCTACCTGACAAGGACAAATTTTACTCACAACTGAAAAATGAAAATATAAACGATGACGAGTATAAGTACGCACAGGATATCTGGAAAGAATTTGATTGTAAGAAGCTTGGCGATTATCATCATTTGTATATAAAAACTGACGTGTTATTGCTGGCGGACGTATTTGAAAGTTTTCGAGAAGTGAGTTATAACTATTACGGACTAGATCCTTGTTGGTATTATTCTGGTCCCGGGCTGTCGTGGGACGCATTGTTAAAGTTTAGTAAAGTAAGGTTAGAATTACTGACTGACGTTGATATGTTCAATTTTATCGAAAAAGGTATCCGAGGCGGTATTAGCGTGATAACAAAAAAGTATGCGGAAGCAAACAACAAATACTTAAAAGAGTACAATCCTAATCTTCCTTCGAAGTATACAATTTATCTAGATTGTAATAATTTGTACGGTTATTCTATGGCCGAAGCAATGCCTTTTGGTGGATTTCGTTGGATCACGGCTGATCAATTTCTATCGGAGACAGAAAAAAAGATACCCGACGATGTTTCGTATTTCGTTGAAGTTGATCTCAATTATCCAACTTCGCTACACAATTTACACAACGATTATCCCTTCTGTGCGGAATCGATGATAATAGATTATAGTAAGTTATCTCAAGAACAACAAGCGTTAGCATCACCAAGACAAAATCCTATGGTCAAAAAACTAGTACCAAATTTACTCGATAAGAAAAATTATGTTTTACATTACAAAGTTTTAAAACAAGCTGCTGGTCTTGTGTTGAGGAAAGTTCATAGAGTTTTAAAGTTTAATCAGTCACCTTGGATGAAAGGTTATATTAACTCGAATACTTCGAGAAGAGCTGCAGCCAAAACTGATTTTGAGAAAAGCTTCTTTAAACTCATGAACAATTCCGTTTTTGGTAAGACGATGGAAAATATTAGGAAACGCGTAAATATCGAGCTAGTTAATGATATCAATCGCAGAAACAAACTTGTGTCAGACGATGATTTTGTTAGCATGAAAATTTTAAATGAAAATCTTGTCGCAATACAAAGAAGAAAAACAAATCTAAAACTAAATAAGCCAATTTACGTTGGAGCTTCCGTGTTAGATTTATCGAAGTGGCTCATGTACGATTTTCATTATAATTTTGTTAAAAATCAGTGGCCGTCCAGTAGACTATTGTTTACTGATACTGACTCGCTCGTGTATGAAATCGAATTTGAGGACGTCTATCAGGATATATTTGATAATCGGCATCTGTTTGATCTTTCCGATTACCCTCGTGACAGTAAATTTCATGACGACACAAATAAAAAGGTTATTGGTAAGTTCAAAGATGAAATGAACTCGAGCATCATCAAATACTTTATCGGATTGCGCAGTAAAATGTACGCGGTATTGCTAGATAATAATAAAATAACGAAAAAAGCAAAAGGTCTGCCTCGCGATTTTGTTAAAAAGTTTATGAAATTTGATGATTACAAGTACGCGCTTGATGGCGGTGTTAGTTTTATAAGAGCAATGGCTATTCGAACAAATCATCATAAACTTGAAACTGATGTCATTATCAAACGCGGATTGAGTAATTTTTATGACAAACGTTATTGTGAAAATGGAGTAGATACATTTGCACTTGGTTATTGTTTTGATGATAGATCTATACTCGATATTATATTCGATGACTAATGTATGAAATTTTATCTAAACTTTAGAAATAATGTTTGAAAATTTGACAGTCACAAATAGTTACAATAGCAAGATCAAATATCTAATGATGGACGGCAAACAGTTGACAGTTGAAATTAATAATGAAACATCAGGTATATGTTTTACCGCAGTTCGAGACAAGCTAAAACTTTCTCTTACCAGATCTGATGACAGCGAGTATTTCAATTACCTCGAACAATTGAGCCAGAAGTTGTTAGCGGAATTTAAAAACCTTCACAATCCGATCAGCCAACAAAAATATACTAAACTTACAATCGATCTTGATCGATCAAAAGTATATTTTATCGACAAAAAATATCCTCTTAACAAATTGCAAATAAAACATTTATTTGAGTCTCGTCGCTGTGTGAGCGGTAAAGTAAAGTTTAGTCTCTACTATCGTGGTGATGAAATATTTCTAATATCAACAGTAGAAACATTGATAATTAGTGATGAGGTATAAATAATATATGAAAAACGTCATTTACCTTTTCGCCCGGTGAAGATGTCGTCTCTCTTGAAAGTGCTTATAACTGCTTTATATACCTGCGTGAACGTTTTCTGGAATGTTCTGAAATTCGCTGACACATTTCCACGTTTTAGCTCTCTGATGTTTTGCGTGGGCGTTTTTCTAGAATGTTCTGAAAATCTCCGCGTGACGTTGCAGTATGACTAAGACATGTTACCTAGCTTGGCTGATGTGGGATTGATTTTCAGACTGCGTACATCAAAGGCTTGGCTTATAGAGAGTATTGATTGATTTCCAGATTACATTACCTTATGCAACATCTGTTAGGTACACATGTAATATATTAGTGTAAAAGTATAGGATTATATCTGAGCCAGAATCTGCCTTTGGGTTTCGATAAAATCGTTTGGGGTGGGAGTTTTAAGGTAGAGAGAGGGGTAATTTGTATTTGTTTTGAGAGAGGAAGGGGGTGGAGAGAGGTCTTTGAGCTAAAATCGGCTTTTTCCCTTACTACTTTTCTCTATGTCTGCCTGTCTGTCTCTATCTCAAGGGAACCGTGGTAGTTCAGTTGGTAAAGCCAGGTGGTCTGTTTTGCCGTGTCCTTGGGGAAGGCACTGAAAAATCATTTCATCGGCACGATGCAGCCTAAAATGTGTTGAGCTTACCGCTTTAAACCAACCAATCAACTCTCTCACGGAGACATTCACCGCCCCCACCTCCCTAATATATTGGACCCGAGGAAGAGGAATACGCCCAATAAGCTATCCTACATGTCGTCAGAGGCAACTAATTGAAGCAGGAGATGAAATGGCTTAGTGGACAGTGTGCCAGACTCGCGACTGAAATGATGTCATTGGATTAGCTTAAGTTGGCTTCTGTGTTGTATTCCTGGGCAAGACAGTTTACTCCAAATACTATCACTAAAAAACATATGATTTGCTGTGCCGTAAACATTCAAATGATTCAAAGACACACACACACACACAAAACACACACAGAGTATATATATATATATATATATATATATATATATATATATATATACACAAGTAAGGACTGGAGAGGTTTCTGAAACTTTGCAGCAGAAACAATTACGTATTTTCAATGACACCATATATGCAGTAAATGCAGCAAAGAATAAGAAATAATACAATATGAATGTGAATTATTGTGCCCTGGGAAAAGGACAAGGTAATACAATACATTGTTTCTTTTCGCGGTCTTTCTCTATTCCTGGCGGTCTGTTTCTATCTCAAGGGAACTGATCTAGTACATTTGGTAGAGCCAGGTGGTCTGCTTTGCCGTGTCCTTGGGGAAAGCGCTTAATGTTATCAACCAACCAACCAACCGTCTCATGCACACAATATCCCCGCCTGCTCCCTTTGGATCCGGAGACGTAGAATAGGCCCAGTTAGCTATCCGACATGGCCTAAGAGGCAACTAATTGAAGCAGGAGACGCAGTGGCTTAGTGGATAGTGTGCCAGACTCGCGACTGAAATGATGTGGGTTCGAATCCTGCCATTGCATTAGCGTGAGACGGCTTCTGTATTGTTTACCGCATCCATAGCATTTTCTAAAATGATATGCAGACGTCTATCGGAGATAAAGCAGATAATACGACAACAGATAAGTTCATATATATATATATATATATATATATATATATAGAGAGAGAGAGAGAGAGAGAGAGAGAGAGAGACAGAGACAGAGAGACAGAGACAGAGAGAGAGAGAAAGGGGAGGGAGACTTGTAAAAATCCCTATAAGCCAGCCATATTGGTTTTCAACTGATTTTCTTCTTATAAATTCTGCTGTAATAGTCTCTACAAACCGGACCCTACTAATTCCCGATACCGGAAGCATTCTCAGATTTATTGCTGCAAAATTAAGGTAAACTCTTCCAAAAACAGGATATATTTGTCATACTGTAACAATGAAAATCTGCGAGAAGTACCTGACACTTTGAACTGGCATACGCCAAATGTCAGGTCCTTCTTCTATTTCTGGTTGATCACTACCATCCTCCTCATCATCTGTGTCATCTTCTTTTTTATCATCTTCCAAACAAATGTCACTGTTTGGTCAATATTTATCAAGATAATAACCTGTAAAAAGAGAAGGTAAATAAGTTTTATACAATCTAAGTATATGGTATTTCACTATTTATTCAGGATAAGATAAAAAGATCATCCAAATACTTATGATCGCATAGCCAAACGATTCCTCTACAAAAACTTAAAAGACGATATTGACGATATCGCATGATAAGTTTCATTATCCTCACTAACTATTTGGACTCGTTCCTTTGAAAGGAGATATCTACATCAATTTTACAGGTGTAATCTGAAAGGTAAATTTCTGAATTATTGAAATTTAATTATTGAAATTTAAATTCACAGTTGAGAAACTTCCATTGTAAGACTAGAAAAAAAAATAATAGTGTCAGGTCATGCTTAAAAATATTCAATCCCCTCTCTCATACCAAGTTTTCAAATTTTGGTACGTAGGTAGGAAACGTTTATAATTTTGTTTGTGTGTGTGGGAAAGCGCATCAGACATGGAAAAATCCAGTTGTTACTTTCAAAAGAAAAGTATGATAAAAAAAGAATCAGAAAAATATAATTTTGAGTCAGTAGCTGTTTAGCACAGTTGGACAGGTGAGTGAAAACAGAAAATTCTTAACTATGGCCTTAGTGTGGTTTGTGTTTATAATACAATATATTCATTTCCTTTCTATGATAGCCAGTAGATCTTCATGATTTCAATTATGCATCTATACTATTTTTAAAATATATGGTAATTACACATTTGTAACTTGTACGTTCATACAGAGAAAAGAAAGCTTTTGTAGGAGCAACTTTCTCATTCATATATATATATATATATATATTTAGTTTAGTTACATATATCATGCATGTTATCACAATGGTTCTTTTTCAGTTTACTTACACAAATACTCTCCTTTTATGTATGTATCACAGTGGTTGTTGTTAGTATACTTACTCAAATGGTTTGATAAAACTTTCAGACTTTTCCATCATAAAACTTTCCTTCTCCTGAAATTCTTCCACTCCAGACAAGACTGAATCCCTAAAAATAAAATTTTTAAATTTGTAAATACTAATGTTAAACTTTAAAAATCTTTACAGTTTTTTTATCATTCGACATGAACAAAGCATTATCATTTATCATAGTTATTATGATTGGAATGAGACATAATGCTTCAACAGATAATAATAATAATAATAATAATAATAATAATAATAATAATAATAATAATAATATTAATATTATAATATATATATAATATATATAATAATATATATAATAATAATATTATAATAAGGACTATTCTCCCTTGAGGCCCTGTAACTAAAATACCCACTGCACGATGAGGAGCATTCAGTTATAAAGCAAATATCATTGGCAAAAATATGATACAAGAAACTTTTCTATCTTCTGCTTTAGTTACTTATGCACTCTTTTTTCCCAAATGATTTATGTTCTTTGTAATATATGTTTACAAATGCCAGCAAATAATTTAAAACAAAAATATCTTTCTAATTCATAGTCCAAATTAATGTAAGGCACAAGAAAATATAATAACATACCAAATTTTTTAAAATGTAAAATCTTTACCAACTGCAGAATATTTCACTAATATAGAATGAAAAATTTCCATATAAATTCCTTAGATATGCATATACCAAAACATTTTTTAGAGAAGTAAATACACATAAAATGTTAATACTTACACAGCAGCCATATCTGATTTTGATGTGGTTATATCAGACACAGCAGGAATGGGTATCCGATGAACTGTTGGCCCAGGTGTAGAAGTTGTGGCCATGTCTTTTGAGACATTCGTCTCTGTTTCTGATCAATCTCTTACCTTTTCCTTGCACTGATATTCAATTCGTAACTAACATGAACAGCGAAAATAAATGTTTCATTTGACACAGTAATTTTATATACTTTACAAATAATTTTATGCATAAAATGTTCTCAACTGTATCGTATTACTTTCCTATACAATCATCACCATTTACATTATAAAAAAAAAACAACAAAAACAATAGTGACTGCTTGCCTCTAAATAAAGTTTTATGGTTGCTGCGAAAATGAAGACGATCCTTAATACCCCTTAGGTAGCCTCAAAAACAGCAGCAGTACGTGTACTGGTTAGAGACCAATTCTCGCCGCGTACCAATTGTCGCCATAGTACTAATAACACGCGCCCGCACGCGAGATTTTGGTTCCTGTTTAGAAAATAAGAAGATTGATTTAAGCTGACAAGTTCGAGCGAAAATAAGCTTCAGGTAAGTCGATTAAGTAAAGAAAATAACCAAAATCCCCACTTTAGCCCCTTACGCCTCCATTTACTGACGTGGGGAGTCACGTGGTACAATTAGCATACATAGGTAAACAAGAACTACGTCATAAAACCATACCTTGATGTAGGCCTCATGTTTTATAGCAGACGCTGTAAATGAGAATTACATTTGCATCATTAAAGCATGAAAAAAAAAAAAAATTAGTCATCTGACAAATAATCCATAGTTTACATATTAAGGCATCTAGAAGGTGTTTTCCACTGCACATTATTTTATTGGATTTTACTTTAAGCTGTATTACATTTTTGTGCATTATTATACTTCATTGTCACATTTTTAATAATTCATGAGAAAGAGAAATGATGAATTTTACTCAAATAAATCAACACAAGCAACATGAAAACTGTCAAGAAAAATAACATATTTCTGGTGAATGTTACCTATGACAGTAAAAACAAGATATAAATAACTCAATTTTTTATTTTTTCAGCAATGCCAAAGAGGTATACAACGGAAGAACTTCAATATGCCGTGTCATCTGTAAAGCAGAAAAGGCTCACAATTTCACAAGCATCTAGAGAATTCCAAGTCCCTAGAAAAACTGTAGAAGACCATGTCAAGGGGAACGTACAAGAAAAGGCCCCTGGAAGATGTCCGATGTTAACAACAAAGGAAGAATCGTCCATGGTCAATTATATGAAGTATTCAGCACAACAAGGTTTTCCGTTGACCAGAAAAATTGCCAGGCAATATGTAATTACCATCATGAAGCAAAATGGACGCCATTCTCTATTCAACATGAATAAAGATCCCAGCGACAAATGGTTCCGAAAATTTTTTAAGAGACATCCTGAACTATCAGAAAAACATTCTGAGCCACAGGACCGAGGCAGGAATAGGATGTCAAACATAAATGTGATGAATGAATACTTTACTCTTCTTGAAGACACACTACACAGATTAGGATTAGACAACAAACCAGATCAGATTTTCAACATTGATGAAATAGGATTTAGTGGAAAAGAAAAAAGTAGACAGAAAGTTATTGGTATCAAAGGCCAACACAGTTACCAACAATCTGTCACAACATCCGGTCACATCACTGCGCATTTATGCATATCTGCAAGTGGAAAAATTCTTCCATCCTTTTTGATTTTTGAAAGATGTTTACCCCATTTGGCTTATAAGGAAGGTGTTCCAGGTTCCTGGTTATTTGGATACTCTGCTAATGGGTATATGGATGGAACACTCTTCACTCATTGGTTTAAGGAAATTTTTTTACGTCATTGTGGATCAGCAAGACCAGTGCTACTTATCATGGACAACCATGACAGCCACATAAGCCTAGATGTCATCAAGCTTGCACGAGAAAATCAAATTGAATTGTTGGGGTTGCCACCACACACAACCCACATTCTACAACCATTGGATGTGCAAATCATTGGTCCACTGAAAGCAAAATTCACCTCAATTGCAGTTAACCTTGGTTACATTAAAAAGAATCAAATAGTAAATAAAGCCAAGTTTCCAACAGTGCTGTCTTATGCCCTTGATCAGTTTTCCACTTATCAGGTCAAAGAAGCCTTTAGAAAAACTGGTATTCACCCATGGAATCCTGACGCTATTGACAAGACACAGCTTGTCAATAGCCATTTGAAACTGGTGAATTGTCAGCCTGTTCCATCATGTGTCCCATCCACATCAGCAAAACCATCATCTGATGAAGAATTACAGGCATCAAAATCAGTCTGTCCAACCTGTGGTAGTTATCTTGGAGTAAATCCTTTGGTAGCAGAAGGTCTTATACCTCAACACTTATCTGACATCTTCCCAGCAGTGCCTGTTAAACCGCAAGTTAGAAGAGCAAAACTGGTGTTACATTCAAGAGTACTAACATGTGATGATTTTTACAGGAAGTTAGAGGAAAAGGCAACAGAGGATAAGAAAAAGCAAGAACTGAAAGAAGGACGTATGAAGGACAGATCAGAGAAGAAAGCACAGCAGAAAGAGAATAAAGAGGAGAAAAAATCAAGAAAATGTTTGGAAGGAAAGAAAAAGAAATCTAGCTCTGAGTTAGACATATGTGGTGTGTGTAAGTCTTCTGATCCACCAGTGGAAGAATCCGATTATGAGAAAGTTGAAGATGAGGATAAGGATATATTTTGGGTTCAGTGTGGCAAGTGTCCACAGTGGTACCACCAGTCCTGTGTTGGAATACATGCGCATGAAGAGGGTAACCTTAGCAAAGACGACACGGAATTCATCTGCAGTCTCTGCCTTAACAATGAAGAATAGTTATATTAGTGTTAATAAATAAATCA
>JAECUM010000210.1:0-32588 GCA_016617855.1 Megalonaias nervosa | reverse complement strand
AAAATGACTGTAGATTACGACCTTGAGATGCCCTCTCGCTGTAGCCAGTAAGTTCTGGCACTGTTGTAACCCAAGGCCAAATGTATTTACGTGGTGTTGATACCAATCAGCTTACGGCAACAAAGAAATTCTTGCACATTCACATGCAAGTTTTAATAGCTAACTGACCATTAACCCTTTCCGGAGTAAAATATTACTGCTTGATTTCATGAAGTTGGGCATACTGTGCTATGATGAAAATATACCAAATTGTGTTTCGAAATTTAAACATCAGTATGGAAATAGTAATTTGCTTTAAAAAAAACATGATAGATGAAGAGCGTTTTCTAATTTATTTCTTTTTTTTATAAATGGAGATTTTAACGGCCGTATTTGCGTATTTTCTGTATAAAATCAGTTTGAAAGCGTAAATGAACTTGTAATGGCTGACATCGCTGCGTATATGATATACCACTTCATTAAACTGTCTGTATTCATAAATAATTGGGCAAATATATTCAGAAAAATATATAATATAATGAAAACAAAGTTTAAATATTATGTGATAGGAGATTTAGCCTAAATATTAAATAATGTAGGTCAGAAACGTGATAATCTCTGTTGAGGAATTCGAAACAATGCTGCAAGATCAAGGTTGTTTTCTGACATGCCGTAATTTTCGTGAAAATACGAAAAATATATATAGTAATGAAGCAAATACTATTTAACCAATGCATATCGTTATTACCAGTAGGTAGACAAATAATACAACCATAAATATGCAGTCCTATTAATGAATTTTTGTAACGAAGCAAGAAAGTGTGTAGTTATATTAAGAAAAGCCCTTTTTCTAAAAATTGATGCACTCGCATTGTGCAATACGTGTTCTTGGATGTTTCGGTTGGGCGATAAAAAGGTCCAGTTTAGTTATATATCGACTTTAGTGCTTCATTGTGTTGTCTATGAATAGTTACAGTTATGTTTTATCGGGAACAAGGAAATCAGGACGAAGAGTATGGTTTGAAGTCACTTGTGCATTTATTCCTATGTACATGTATTAGGGGTTGTTTCAAAGAATGCTAGAAATCTTTTTGACTGCAATTTTACACAAAACTTGTAGCAAATAAAATAATTAAGTGGTAGTTTATTAAGCATTTTTACCAACTTGCAATTACAAGACTCTAATCTTGTTACTGCTGTCAGTTAAATTAATTACAATGTATAGCTTCTGATGTGCTTTTTAAGTCATATGGCCAAAACACATTGCATTTACCTTAATCCAAACACACATATACTACAAGTATGAATAGAATGGGTATGAATATAAATAGAATGGGTATGAATATAATAATTTTTATACACATACAAAATGTGTTGATAATAAACATATAACACAAATTTTTCAACTTGAAAATAAGGCATTGCTTAAAACTGTTAAAAGCATACTGAGAAATAGAGCACATAATTAAAATAAGATAATGCAGCTCTATATATATCTATATATATATATATATATATATATATATATATATATATATATATATATATATATATCGTGTTTCTTGCTTTGGTCTCACTTCTCCCCGTTTAGCTTCCACTTCTCCCCATTCAGCTCCCACTTCTCCCTGTTCTGACCAAAAGGAGATGTCACTTCTCCCTAAAATTTAAGTCTAGCTTGACCCCTCGTTAAGCATTTGATTATGGTCTCTGAACAAAAAGTCACTTAGTAAGCAATTATGATATTTGATAATGAACTTATATGATCAGGCTGAGCTTTATTAATATTAATGAGCATTACAAGTATTGTTACCCTCACAGCAAGTTAAATGTGCAACACAATGTACCTAGCTGGAGCATGTTCATTCAAATTTTCTGTTTATTATTTCCATCTTTAAATTGAGCTTATTAGCAATGTTTTTTCTTTTCATGTGTGCATGTGTAACAATGTACCATGTACTCTGAATGTAAATATGCATAGAATAGAGGGCCACTACGACAATTAGTTTCATGCAAATGTCTTTCTCTGTAAATAAAGTCATTATTGTTGTTGTTATTATTATTATAATTATTGTTGTTGCTGTTGTTGTTGTTGCTTGCTCACTCAATTTTAAGGAAGGGTTCATTAAATTAAGCAGTGATATGCGCAATCATGAATCCTGGAGAAAATGCTGACAATGCTTTGGGTGATCTGGTTCTGTCTGTTCATTCCACATGATGGATATTTGTATATAAATTTTGCACACGTGAGATCATATTTAATCAATCGACATAAATAAATTTAATTGCATAAAATAAATGTAAAACGTGTCTGGAATTTTCACTTTTTTATTACCGTAAGAATTTCAGGTGCCCTGGATTCAATACTAAATAGATGTGTGTATGGTATTACATGCAGAGATGCTGCCAGAAATTTTCTTAAGAGGGGGAGGTCCCCCCCCCACCTACTTCCAGGGGGGGGGTAGGGAATCAGTGGAGGTGAGGGAGGGGGTAAACTGTGCCAAAAGGTAGATGATGGGTGACAACCTTATATGCCTTGAAAATCTATGAAATTATATATTTAAAATTATCAAAACTTGCCCAGGAAACGTTCTCATTTACCAAATCTTTCACAAATCTAATGCCTTTCTGAAAACATGTTTTGTAATAAACACTTTCTCACATCTGTTGTAATATAAGGATTAAACCATATTTGTGTTTCTAAAAAATGTTTTGCTAATGATCTAGCAAGCTCTAAATTTGCTTCAAAGACATCTAGCCAAAAAATGATAAAGATCATTTTTCACTGAATTAAGAAAATTTGTTTCAAATGAAATAAAATTATCAATATCTGATACAGAAAACTGTAACAATTAATCCGATAATATTCTTCTAATCCATTTAATTTTAATGCATTCACAAACTTATATATATCAATCATATTTAATCCAACTCATGACAGTCCTACACAGAAATATTTCTCTTGATTTTTTCCTCTGATTCATGCTATTAAAACTTGTAAAAGAGTGTATTTATTTCACTAAGAACCTGTCTGGATGGATTTGGTAATGATAATAAAAGATGATCATTTCATTAAACATTTTATAACCAAAGGAACCCCATAAGATGATGCATAAGTGATGATCACTTCATGGTTTTAGCCAATAATAAAGTTTCTGCACTTTCTCTATCAGTTCAGGGTGCTCCCTCATATTTCAAGACTCCATGCATGAAAATGGTGACACTGGAACATCCAACTGGGCCACCTCAGCAGCCATCTTGAAATATTGTTATCACTACTTCTCCTGAAGTGACAGTCATATCAACATGGGGTTTTCACTAAAAGACTTCTTATTGTGTGCTTGGTTCTAAAAGATAATGGTGTTGATCTGATGTCCAATATGGCCACCATTGCATAAATTGTTGCACCTACTCCTCCTGAATGGAAGGTCGTATGTAAATGGAGTTTTCACTAAAACCTATTTTATGACATCAAGAAATTTTAAATGAAAATGGTGCCTCTTGGACAGCCAATATGGCTGCCATGACAGCCATCTTGAAACTCACGGCAATACTCAAAATAATTTGAGAGTAGTGACAACAAACTTGTGCTAACGGACAGACAAAAGGGCAACATAAAAAAAACCATCCCATCAACTATTCTTGTCTACGACTAGAAGTGTTCTAAATTAAGTGTAGATAATAAGTTTACTATAAATCAAATCACAAATACAGTCTTGATTGACAACGAGCAAGGATAATCAGATGCAAGATCATCTCATTAATACGCATGGATCTCAACTATTATCAAACTCGTGCAAGCTCTTGATCATGTAAGTCTATATTCCAAGTTTAATCAAAATCAGATCTGCATTATGTGCCCCGAACTTGTAATAAACCAAGTGAATTAAATGCAAAATCACCTCATTAATGAGCTGTAATCTAACTCATTATTGAATTTCTGTGAAAACTTGATGATATAATTATGCCCATGATATAACTATGCCCATGTTTCAAGCTTGATTTAAAAAATGTCTTACAAATATCCTCTTCAGAGAGACGTCATCAAGCTCACCCAATCTACGAAGTTCAAAAATATGTTAATAAAACATTTAAAAAATTGCTGTAAAGACCTGAAAATGTAAATAGGTTGACTACATATGAATAAACTATGCTAGCAAACTTTGCTCAGTCTACTCTGAATGTCTGTTTTCATCATCTTGCTAACAAACTTGTGACAAACTGACAGACATGAAAAAAAAAAATCAAGATGCTCTCACTACCAGGGGCAGACAAATCTCGTAAAGGAAGGACATGTTTTACTACAAGGGGCATACAAATCTCATAAAGGAAGGACATGTTTTACTACAAGGGGCAGACAAATCTCATAAAGGAAGGACATGTTTTACTACAAGGGGCAGACAAATCTCATAAAGGAAGGACATGTTTTACTACAAGGGGCATACAAATCTCATAAAGGAAGGACATGTTTTACTACAAGGGGCAGACAAATCTCATAAAGGAAGGACATGTTTTACTACAAGGGGCAGACAAATCTCATAAAGGAAGGACATGTTTTACTACAAGGGGCATACAAATCTCATAAAGGAAGTACATGTTAATACATCTTTTGAAGCTTTGAATTTTCTGTACTTGCAAAATTTGTTCTTTATTTTATTGGGGAGGGGTCATATGAAGTTCTTTATTTGCACTATCAACAACAGCAACAAAAACTAAACCTTGAACATTATGACTTTTGAGTAGCCACTTTTTGTGCTGGAAAATTTAGTAAACAGTTAATATTTCAATAATGGAGGTAATTTTACATGCTTTCTGTTAATACTACCCTAATAAACTGCTCCATGGGAAAAAGAAAAGAAATGCCCTTCATAAGATATACAAGCCAATCATATTTGTTGTTGCTATTCTCTTGGTTAGAATTTAATATCTTCCTCATCAGCAATGAAAAACTTGTCTGGAAGATTTAAATCTGTGTTCAATTAGAGCTGCAAAATATATTTCTCTGCCTGACTCTGCCCAACAATGATCACTGAAAGGCAATTTTAGTAACATTCTGAATACTTGTAACAATGACAATTTGAAAACTATCTGAGTAGAGAAATTATAAATACAAGACAACCAGGCCCCTTATATCAAGCTCATGATCAAAGCATTTACTCTGTAACAATGACAATTTAAAAACTATGTGAACAGAGAAATTATAAATACAAGGCCAGGATTCTCATGTTGAACCCATGATTAAAGCATAGCTGCAAAACACGTGACCTGAACCCTGAGGTCAAAGGTTTCTAGATCACACTGCAGAATGAATTACTTAGCTGCATAATTCATCCAAAGTATGACTGCTCCAGTGGCTTAGTGGTTAGAGCATCCACCTCGGATGCAGGAGGTCACGGGTTCGAACCCCTGTTGAGTCATACCAAAGACTTATAAAAATGGTACTAACAGCTGCCTCACTAGGCACTTAGCATTAAGAGGTTAGTGTTAGGACTGGTCAGCCTGCTGTCAGAATAATGTGACTGGGACATCATGCTACATGTCTGCAGCATGATGCCCCAGTGCTTAGACATCATTATTGCCACACTGCAGACATCACAGTGATATGACCGAAAAATTGTTAAAGCTAAATTAAAAATCCAAGTCACACACATGCATGCATGCATGCACGCACGCACGCATAGACATCCAAAGTATGAAGAGAACACATCAAGTGTTTAGAAAATATAAGCGAATAAAAAAAACCTTTAATGAAAATCCGAATGCAAAACTGGGTCTGTGACCTTGATCCAAAGCTCAAAGAGCAAGCAGGCATTCCAAAAATAAATTTTCGTGCCTTATACTGACACATCCAAAGTATTGAGAAACTTCTTCAAGGAATTTATAAAGTATAGGCAAAGAAAAGCTTCAATTTTCTAGGACAGTGACCATGACCCCATGGTCACAAAGTCAAGCAAGCATGATGAAGAATGAATTGTCTTAGTGTAAAAACTTGATTCATACCAAGCTTCATCAAGGAGTTTAGAAAATTTTGGCAAATTAAAAAAACTGAACCAAAGATGCAGGTACAGGTGTCTCACAGAACTGATTTTCTTAGCTTCGTAATGATTCATGCTAAGTATGAAAAATATCCATAAAGCTGTTTAGGAATTACAACCAACTGGATAAAAAACTTCAACCAAAACCCTAAAAACTAACTGTGACCATGACTTCAAAGTCAAAGGGGCATAAGAGCATGCTGTTTAAAGAATTGGCTTATTTTGATTATGACTGATCCCAAATATGATATGAATTTATCAAAGAGTTCAAGAAATATGAAAACATTAACGCAAACTTTCGATGACTGACCTGATCTCAAGATAATAGGGGGCAAGTGAGCATGCAACAAATTAACTGTCTCCATTCATACTATATTCATACCAAGTACTATGAAAATTTATTAGAGGGTTATATGTAAATAAAAAAATTCAACTACTGATAAGGACATTTACCTCTGGCAGAAAAGTAACAGCTCTCTCACTTTACATTAACATGGACTCTACAGTAAGATCAGCTCTACAAAACTCAATAATTTCAAGCAAAATAAGAAGAAATAAAGAATGCTGCAGCTTCTTCTTTACTTTCCTGAATTTCTGAAATATGTACATCTTGCTGGATCATGTATTTTATTACTGACTAGGCTGTGTTAAACTGTTTATTCAATTCTCCCCATATCTGGAATACCTCCAAAAGAACTTGATTCTTAACATTACACATGGCTGTGTCTTTCCTCACAATCCTTTCAACACCTTAGTTTCCAGAGTAAAACAATAAAGGTAAATTGAAATCTAGGGTCAAGGTAATAAAAGATGACAGATTAACCAGTTTTTCAACTCCAGCCTAACTTGAATACCAGACTATCAGACTGAACACTCCTTCTGGAAGTGTCTATGTGACTGCCATGCAATTTTTAAATACTAGAGCTGTTGAATAAGTTTCCTTTCTGGAAGTGTCTATGTGACTGCCATGCAATTTTTAAATACTAGAGCTGTTGAATAAGTTTCCTTTCTGGAAGTGTCTATGTGACTGCCATGCAATTTTTAAATACTAGAGCTGTTGAATAAGTTTCCTTTCTGGAAGTGTCTATGTGACTGCCATGCAATTTAAATTAGAGCTGCTGAATAGTTTCCTTTCCTCAGATACAGCTTTCATCCAGCCCTACCTTTAAATCATTCTATATGCAGACATAATAATAATATCCACAACATGCCCTATTTAGCTCTCTTTCTTTACCAGATATTCAAGAGTTAAAAAGTGTTATGAAAATATATCTTTGAAAGGCTGTCTTAAGTTAGATTAAAGTGGAAGAAGCAAGAAGGGTAAATATGGATGGTCTCTATCTCTTTCGGAAATTATCTCCAAGAAAACTGACTCAAGATTATTCAGTACTTTGTTTGCTCAAAAAAAGTTCAGAAAGTCTTATGAAAATGATTGAGATTCCAAGTTATCAGCTGGGTTATAAAAAATTGAAAAAGTGATTACACTTTACAGGTGACATTCAGTTTACATCATAGATGCATTCCTAAGGTTATGGCATAAACTGAAATTTTTCCCAAAGATACTTGTAAATTAAAGAACTTCTTGGGCAAATTATACTTCTAAGTTCTCAAGTAGTGTTTAGTTATGCACCATTTTCAAACAAATTAATCCATATAATAATTAATTGCAAATAATAAATCCGAAAAGCCACAGCACATGGCACAAACGATGGCATAAAAACCAGCACAGTGGAGTAAAATTAATGTTATTTCTTCATTATACAAGGCCTTTAAAACAAAGTGCATAAATCAAATGGGCATAAATTAAGCATCATCTGTGCCTCAAATGTTCTTTAGTTGCCTGCATGTCAAAGATTGCCATAAGTGACCTAGTCCAAGTCTCCTCAGACCCTTCCCACCCCATCTGAGATACCTGGTCAGTTATGATGTGGCATCTGAGGTCAAAGCACATATCCTATTGAAAGCATGGAATTCATTGAAACTGCATCGCAGGACATCATCCCCTGCATAAATCAAATCAGAACTAGCTGATTTGGTATTGTGCTGATTACATATAGGACATGCATACCTGGTGCATGCATAACTTGAACAGTGAATCTTGACCACAGTTCAGTTACCTCTTGAATTGTGAACCTCCACAACAGTGCATACCTCCTGAACAGTGAACCTTCACCACCTTGCATACCCTACCAAAGCCTGGTGATTTGAGTGTACTGACCACCTTCTGCCCTATGAGACTTAACTTTCTTATGTGGACTCAGTTAAGAAACTTTATGATGTACCAGAAGAGAAAATCATGACTTTATGAGGTAATGTGGTTTATATAAAAAATTTTAATCCATATTTTAATGATTTTATATTTTTAGCTTTATCTTTTTATTTTATATACAATTTACAAAACTGTAATATCTTTATCAATTATCCTGTAAAATGTCCTGCTTACTGATATCTGGAAAGGGTTTATCTTCCTAACAATTTTAAAAATAAATCCATTATATTAATATTGGTAGCGTTTAACTCCTAACTGGTACTACATTGCCATATTCTGCTGACATGCCATTAAACCCTAATATATACACCATGCTGTTTGAATATTCAATTAATAAAATTAATTGCAGAACTATCAATACTAAACTATATTAGAAATAAATTAAAAAGACAACAAAATACTGATACAAAATAACGCTGTATGATAGTTTCACATGCTTCTTTTGCCTCAAAAACAAAATGAGTGTCATATGCCAAATGTGTTTAATGGGTGAATTTTTATGACATCACCAAATCTGAATATTCCTTCCATATTTAATCATTTGTGCATCAATACTGCACATAAATTACAAAATTAGCAACTTCTTGACAATTTGAGAGAAATTTCCAAAACCCTTGTTAACAGTCTTTTATTTAGAAACTAGCAAGACACTCAATGACTTTGATATCTGATTAAGGCATATGCACTTGAATTAAAATCACTCTGCAGAAACAATTTTTTTCTTACTATGGCCTCTGACATCTAGACCTCAAAATCTAAAGGTTTCTTTGAGACCCTAAGTGTATGCCATTCAAAATGTTTGGTCAAGGAACTTATTCCATAATAAAAAGTTATTCTGCAAAACCCATTTTTTCTTTGAGTCATAATGCTTTTGACCTTTGTCCTTTTAACACCAACACCAATAGGTCTTATCCATACTTTAAGTGCAAGCCCTCCACAAACTTGCATTTAGGTTATGTAAGTGACCTTGACCTCTGACCTTTCAAATTAAGACCAATCCTGACCCAAAACGTTTTGATCCCAAATTGAAAGGCTTCTTCCCTACCCAAACTTCAAGCTATTTACAAATTTTGGTCCAGGTCTGTAATGTTGAACTGAAGTTATTGTGCTGAAATCATTTTTCTTTTTCAGCTAATGAGTCCTCAACCTTTAACTTTTTGATCCCCAAATCAAAACTTATTCCTTATCCCAATGTAAGTTGTTCAGAAAGCCTAGTCCAGGTATGTGATGTAGAACTAATGCTATTGTTCCAGGTATGTGATGTAGAACTACTGCTATTGTTCCAGGTATGTGATGTAGAACTAATGCTATTGTGCCTAAAGAATTTTTCTTCTTGGGTCATACTGAATTGTCTTTTGACCATTTCTTCCTTATGCCAAATACAAGATATAGACAAACTTTTCTTTTTTCAGTGACAGTTACCTTGGCCTTTGACTTTTGAACCCCAAATTGACAAGCTTTCTAATTAATCCCAAAAATACAAGCTATTCACAAACATGGCCAGGTCTGTGATCAAAACTAATGTTACTATGCAGAAACTATTTTTCTTTTTGTCAGTCCCACTTATCTCTTGCTTTCACCTTTTTGAACACAAATCAGTATGTTTCTTGTTTGTCCCCATTGCAAAGCTATCCACAATGATTGGTCCAGGTATACGATGTAAAACTAATGTTTATGTTCTCCTTTGTCACAATGACCTTGCCCTTTGACCTTTTGACCCCTAGGTAAAGTGGGTTCTTCTTAATCCCAACAACAAGCTATCGACAAAATTTGGTCCAGATATGTGATGTAGAACTTATGTGGAAACCATTTGCTTTTAGTTTAAGGTCTCTTGATCTTGTTCAGGTGATGACGAAAAACAAAATGTGCTATTTATCTCATATATACCATATTTTTTTATGTGTGTCAAAATGCATACCTAACTGCATTTAGCATAAAACCAGATAGCCAGCCCTGGTAAGATGCTTCATTGTATCTTTGGGAAAGGTTTTTACTTCCATTTCCTTGGCATGATAAGGTTAACAGTGTCTTGAAAGTGTTGTTAAAAGGCAACCACCCAACTAGATATCCCATTGTACAATGTAACAGCAAATTAGGTCTCATGCTGTCCAACCTATCACTGATTTCAAGTGAACTATAAAAACCCTGTTTTGTTTGCACTAACCGATCTGTGTCTATCCTCTTCATGACCCTTGACCTGTGCATCCAGCAAATACATGTATAATGGATCTATTCCATGAAAACACCCATTATACAACTTCCATCAACAGACAAAAGTATTACATTTGACAGCATTGGTAAATTAAATGGTGTGGAAATCAAGAAATTTAAATGGAAAATCTTCAGGGACTATGAAGAATTGTTGTTAAACAGCACTGATTATATTTTACAAGTCAAACTGGAACTGCCTACAGTCCTCATCAACAGGTTTACCATATTTTAATTCAGCATCATGGATTTCAGTGTCTGGCAATTTTCAATTTCTGAACTGAAATAAACAAGTGCACACAAAATGTTTCCACTAAAACCTGCACAATCATCCAATTATTGACAAAGTGAAAGCAATAAATTATTTATTCTTGTACAGGCACCACTCTAAAATAACATGTATGCATATTACTATGTCTCATCTATTTCTGAGAGAAATGCTGGGCACTGCAGTGCTGATGTTATCAGCATTGTGTAAGCATCAGCTGCTTCAACTCAATGTTTAAGTTTTTCAGAAAGGAGATGGGTTGTTAATCAAATTATCCCAACATTCTAAGAATCAAAAAGTTGTCTGATTTCACAGTTTTGTTGACCCAGGTCTGTAACCAATAACTGACAGGTACATCAAGGTCATGCTATTCAAGGTACTTGTGACCTCAAATAATCAGCATTATTTGTTATATGTTTAACAGGCTGTATGCCATACTGTGATCATCCTGAACCCCATATACATGCATCTTCAGTTTAGGGTATACAACAGTTTAAAATAATAATTACATTTTGTACACCATGGTAAATTAACATGTAATTAATTTATTATCTCATAAACCCTTTAGCCATCACAAAAAAACCTTTGGCCAAAATTATATTGTAAGTGTATGTTGCAAGTCTCTTAGCTGTCATTGCTGGTTATACAGATGATTCTTTACAAACAGTATACTAGTTGTAACAGTAATCTCCCTTTGCCCTGCCCCTCCCGAATATCCTGTTTAATTAAAATCTAGCCTTCTTTTAGGAGGAATAATTTCCACAGATAATAAGCCATAAAGCAACTTGTTTCTTCATATAATTAAAAATAAATGACAACCTCTCAAAATTGAATCTTGGTATAATAAAATCCACATAAACAAAAGAACTTAAATTTTTTATATATTTTTCTTTAATTTCATCATTTTTTTGACCAGAAAACTCAATTCCTTCTAATGTGAAAAATAAAACAAATATTTTGTCCCAAATCACAATTTCATGCACATTAAAAACCATGAAACAGCAAATCCCACTTCAAACCTAGAAATGTATTTTAGCTACTCAAATCCATCAAACATTGATATACATGGTCATTCATTAAGTCAAACATGCACCTGACACATGCTGTGACAGATTAATTATGACTATCAAAATACTGTAGTAGGCTTGTAGGCAGTCAGTGACCTGGAAATGTCTCAAGGGCATATTGGCTAAAAGCATAACTGACGCGCACCCATGGACACAGATTAGAGCTGACAAAGTCTTTGCCCTTTAAAGGAATGCCAGATATTAAGGCAATTTGCGAATAACTTAATACTTGCAGAAAAACCTATTAATAGAAATTATGTCTATCAGCTTATTCATTGTAGTATTCAAATAACCTCCTGTTTGTTTGTAAACCACCCCCACCCCCGATTTTAAAACAAAAGAATGAAGCAATGTAAACAATACACAAAACTAGGTTGTTTCATTCATCAATTTACAATTTCCACCATCACCAGGAGGTCCTTAAAACTGTCAACTCTATAATTCTGCAAACAAGAAAGATCCAGATCTGCTATAAGTATAATGCACTTGCAAATCTGGGTCTATGTAGATTGTTCTAAGGATTACTCCTAACAAACTGCATAGACCCAGATCTGCTGGTGCATGATGCAATGGCAGATCTGGATCTATGCAGTTTACAGTTGGACTTGTATTATAAGTGAGTATAAATGGTATTCCCTGCCAGTTTCCAACAAAATCTTTATAACATTTCTAATGAAAATATCAGGACAATTTGTTCAAGTGAATAGAACCAGCAGGTTGCAAAATTAACCCCCAACTTAACTGCAATGTCCATGCCATTGATTTCTTTTGTATATAATTGCTTTCAAATTTACTTTTGACTTCTTGCCATCTGCTCATTTCTTAACAAGAAATATGGGGCTGACACTTAACTGGCTAAAAAGAATTTCCAAGAATTCAAGACTACCGTATTTACCGTATATATTGGGACACGATAAAATAGTTTTTTTCCTGTCCCAGAACTTACAGTGAAACTTCATTTCACCTAGGTCATGGGTCCCAGGACTTAGGAAACAAAATAAATTTGTGTTGAATTTGTGGCCTACCCACCCCAATGCCTCTGCATGTTGCAATAACATAGATAAACAAAATGTTTATTTGATAATAAAATGAAAGAAACCTTATATTGTTAGCATATATTACTCTTTGTTCATCATGAGCAATTTATTAACAGAAAAAAATACATCCACATACTCTGTATATGTCGCATATGCATCCATACCGCTACAGAGTGTATCGCTTATGTCACTTAACACATGACACACTGTTCATTGATGTGAATATGGAGATATAAACCATGTTTGGTTGTACTCCAAGGACTGAATATGTTATCAGACTGAAAACTGGATCCAACAAAATCAGAAACGAAAGAGAGCAAGAGGGAAATATTAACTAATTGCTTGAGGCACCTGCCATTCCTGCAAGATATGGTGTAATGGTGTAAGGTGTAAAATAACCCAGATTGTTTTATATCCAGGTTAACAATATGACAGTATCTTGCAAATAAAAATCATTATTTGAAAACACACTCACAGTCAGTACAAATAAAAATCTTTTCACTTGCATGGGTCACAAAAAGTATTATTAAAGCAAGTTATTGCTAAGTGTACTATTTACCGCTATTTAATACCAAGTTGGCCCAAACAGGAAAGCTATCTCTGGTTCCTTTTCATCTGTCTTCAAGGGAATTTTGAAAATAAATTGAAACAACTGAACAGTTTTTAAAGCAACACAATTTAGTGCTTCATGCAGGGACACTGACGATCCTTTGTTTCCCAGATTTGGAGAAAGTAAAAATAAAATCTTTTGATGAATTTGTGAAGACCAGAAGAGAAGATGATTTCACTGACAATATGATCATTAACATGGATGAAACTCTGATGTACTCTGAGGGACTGTCGATAAGAAGGAGGTTAAAAGTGTGAGAATTTTGTATGAATGGTGCAGATAAAAACAATCTAACTTCAGTCCTTGCAGTTTCTGCTTCAGAAGATGTGTGTGTGTGTGTGTGTGTGTGATTTGGATTTTTAACGTAGCTTTAACAATTTTTCAGTCATATCGCTACGATGTCTGCAGTGTGGCAGTTTATAGTGATGTCTAGCACTGGGACATCATGCCGCAGACATGTAGCATGACGTCCCACCCAGTCACATTATCCTGACACCAGGCCGACCAGTCCTAACACTAACCTCTTAATGCTGAGCGCCTAGCGAGGCAGCTGTTAGTACCATTTTTGTAAGTCTTTGGTATGACTCGGCCGGGGATGCTTCAGAAGATGTATTGTCTCTAATGAAAAATTGTCATGGCAAGAGTAAGCTAAAACATATTTATGCACCAAAAGTATACGCGTGCAGGAGAAGGGTTGGGTTGATGAGAAAATGCTGCCGTGGATTAAAGTGTTTTATCTCCAGCACAGACTTTAATATTTTTTAAATAAAAGTAAAGTTTGAATGCATTTTCTGACATGTAATTTTTGAATGATTTAAAAGGTGTCCCACAACTTACAACTCAAAAACATCTCCCAGAACATACAGTGCACAAAAAATTACTTTAAAAATTCATGGTGTCCCAACAAATATGGTGTCCCAATTCATAAATCAAATATTCCATTTCTTCCTTTTCTTAGCTGAGTGTTGAAACTGATATTCATCAACAATAAATAGATTTTCAAATGAGCTTCTGTGGTTGTCATATTGGCACCATTTTCATTTAGGACCAACAACACATCATGAGAAGACTTCATTGGTGGAAACCCCACATTGATATAAACTTTGTGTTTTGGAGAAGCAACCATAACAAGATTTTCAAGAGGATTACCATGGTGGCCATATTTAACACCAGATTAGTATTTGGTAATATGTAGTTTGCAAAGAACATAATATGTAGTTTGCAAAGTTTAAACATTTGTCAGAACACTTAGATAAAAAAATGTTAAACATCAAACATTGCCAGCAGGTTCCAAAGATTCCCTCATGTTCAATTTTAAATTTCCCACACTATGCATGAACAATGATTATATTCTGTTTGAATTGCTAACCTGCACCCTGCTATTTTGGGTCAATCCTGATTGGCAATATTCCTGTTATCTGTCCATTCTGAAGCCACACTTTTACAACAAGATGGCAAAAATGTGGCAGTAGGAATTATTCTGTCAAAAGAGAAAATCCAGTTCAGTGACAGAAACCAATATTGGTCTCATTTTGTAGACTGTTAGATTATCCTTAGGAATCCAGGCTCATATAAAATACATGAATACTTCTTTGATGTCTGATGTGCATGATATTCAGACTGACAATATGAAATGAATCAAATTGATTGGTTGGTTGGCTGACTGGTTCTAGGACTAAAATTACACAGGGATTGGTTTCAAAGCCCGAATTGTGCCTCTGTCTGACCCACTATTTGCAAACCAGTGGTCCAAAGTCACTGCTCTCAAACTTCAGAAAACACATAAAATGAACATCAGGTTATAATATCCTATGGTTATTTACCTGGCTCTTTATTACCTATAGAAAAGGTTCCTGAAGGTGAAATTTGGAATTCTGATAAGAGAGGATAATATTTTAGTTTCTCATTCTCATTCAAAATAAAATTGTAATAGGCACTTAAATTGCATCAAAGAAAAAGTTGAATCTCTTCTCAACTTATTTTCATCAGGCCTATTGCCTCTAATGTACAAGTAGCATGTTATTCCAGATGCATTCACCCATACCACTGCCCTTAAATTTCAAAAATAACCAGATCATGTGACCCCAACTATATAATCTGTGCACACTGTTAAATTAGTTATTTCAGCATAACCTGCTGCTAGTGACCTGTGCATTATAAAGGACTGGCACACATGGAAGTAATGTCAGGCATCATCTGTTGTTCAGAATTTTCCTGCTGCCTGCTTGTTCTCTAACATGGTCAAAGCAGTATTGCCATTTCTCCTTTTGGATTTATTTGTTTTATTTTTTCTGTCTGTTAACACTGTGACAGTTTTTGAGCTGTGAATGAAGTTCACATGCTTTATCTTTGAGCCCTGGTCTGTATCTTTGAAATAACTCCCTCTAAGAAAAGAGAGAAAGAAAAGGACCTTTCACTGTTCGACTCCATTGATGTAGAAGTAACTGTGGAGTGAATTAGCTAGGTTCAAACATGTTCAGACCACACACAAAAAGTTTGACATGATAATCTTTGGTAGCAGCTGGTCTGTTGTTCTTTCATGAACTTGCTAAAATCCTTTAAGCCCTTAGTTTTACAAACATCTAGTGAAAAGGTGCATTTCAAATGCAGTTACCCTTTTGGGCAGGTTCAGTTCAGTGTTTCAGAGAGATGACGATATATGCTTAGACCATTTATAAAAGCTAAATATTCAAATATTTGCAATCTCACCACCCCCAATATAACTTTCTTGCTTAGAGACGATTTTTAAAGGAAATTAAAAAATATGAAACCTGGATGATGCTGGGTCATACTGCTTACCAGTAAGGTAATATTCTGACTTTTTTCTGATCTGGTTACAAAAACAGAAGAGGAAGGGTGTCTTTTATTGGTTCCAATAAAGTCAGTCAGAGGCAGGGTCTTCTCCTGAGTGAATTTTAGGCAACGCCCCAACGTGAATGCACATCACACTACCACATACAGATACCAGACCAAATCTGGGTGCAGGCTGTGGGAGAAAAGCACTGGTTCCACAGGCTATATGTCCCCAAATCACAATCAGTCAGATTAAAGAAAAACCAGGTTTTTAACCTGCAGTGAATAACTGCCAAAAAGTCTTACAGTATTGTGAATATACGTAAATCAGTAATTTTTCAGACACTGAAAATCTTTATATCCTGGTGTGGTTCTTTCAACATTATCACCAGATTTATTAACATTTATAAAGGAAATGCCTTTGAAAGTAGTTGCATTAGTTGCCATAGCAACAGCTCCTTGAGCACTGACTGTGTTAATCCCAAAGATCAGATTTTGTTACGATTTGCAGGACAGTTATCTTCATTTGTACTGTAGCCTGAAAAAATCTTCCAGGCCAGGATTTCCATTTGTTATGGAGACAGGTAGTCTGATTATGCACAATTGGAGCACTCTTGCATCATTTACAAAGGAATTGGAATGTGTCTTAACTTCCTTGTGTACTTTCAAAGCCATTACTACCAGCACATTAGCCAGGTGACTGAAAAAAGTGCCATGTTTGTCTGATGTGTTCAGGACTCATTCTTTTCCTTCTGCATCAGTTTCTGCTGCAAACAGGTGAGGGGGTTCTCTTATGGAAATTCTGAGACAGCAGACTGTTGTTCTGCTAAACATTTTAAACATTACTACTTATGTTGTTTGGAACAATCCTCAAGTGGCATACATGTAAACTTCAGTGACACTCTCTTCACTGTCTGATACTTGTTGAAATGATTTTTCTTTCTTTTTGTTTTTTATCCCACTAAATAATACATGTATTTAAAAGGCTATGATGTCCAGTTCTGGTTTATGCTGGCTCTGTTTTTTTTTAAAGATGCTGCTTATACATGAGATGCTATAGGTCTGATTACAATAATGGACCCCTCATACCAAAACTTGTTGTGATCAATGAGGGATATTACTGGAATTAGGCAAGTGGCCAAACATGTACAAGTACCCACTCAATTTTGTTCTATGTCTCAGACCATAGGATGTTTTCTACCACATGCCACCCCTTCTTTTTCTCTATCATTGTGGACTGAACAGCAGCTTTTTAAGCCAATGTAAGCAAGTTAAAGTCATGATCAGTTTGAAAAGGTACAGAGTTTATACCGTCTGGGCCACATGATCTGTTTTATTTTTAATGTAAATAAATGCAGCAGTAAAAATGAATGCATCTGGAATAACTTCCTACTTATACATGTCCCTGCTGCCACCTAAGTCCAAGAACATCCCTCATCACAGTACGTGCTTCGATGAGGGGTCCATTTTGTTATATTTTGTAACAATCTGTGTATGAAAATATATCTACAACACACATTTAAATTGTATCAGAATTTTGTCCAAATCTGAGTTTGCACTTTTTTAAAATGAGGAAAAACAACCCCAAAAATCCCCAAACTGACAAAGTGAAAAAGTATTCAAATAAAATCATTATATTCTTCAATGTCTGAGCAAAACACCAGTACAAGTTTGATTCCTCTATTACAGGTACAAAAGGAGCAAAGTGGTTTACACAAGGTATACCACTGACTGATGAGCATAATTTTTAATCAGCTCAAAGGATTCACTTTCATCACAATTTTTCATATTTGTTATAAACTAGAAGATATCTGTATAATCTTTATATATAAATAATGGTGGGGTGCATTTTATAAAGCAGGTGCTGTAAGATAATGTGTCAAGTGCCTGGAAGCTTGAGTGATCTCTATGTGATATTGGTGTGGCAGAAAGAAAATGGTATCTATCCCAGTAAATCTTGCCACAGGCTGATGATCTTAGAGTACTGTATTAAAGTCAATGTTGTATGGTCCTATAATAATAAATTTGTACCTATATCTTCATTATCTGATCAACAAAACATGTGTACTGGTTCAACAGCTTAGTATTATATGAGGTTTAATACAGTAATCACAAGTCTGAAAGCTCGATTTTTGCCTTAAAGAGGACTATTCAGTTAAATCTTATGAAACCCATTATAGAAAGGCCACACAAGTCCATAATACTAAAATAAGAGGGGCATTTGAAGAAAGGAGAGTGGAATTTTGGAGGTCAGATTAATAACACTGACTGGGTTAGAAGCCAAACCAGAAGAACACTCTGGGGCTGTTTTACAACTAGATTCCAGGGGTGTAAGTGAATACAAACACTGATGACAGTAACTTAAAAGAAACTGCCACATAAATAAGAGTGTACTAACATGGTTTTTGTACATGCAATGAATGTAAACAGAGTGGATATAATTTACTTGAAGATTTTCAAGCCAATTTTACTTTGTACTACTTGTGTAAACCCGCCAGCATTGTCATGTAATCAACACAATCTTTGTTCTTAACTTTAGATATGCTCTTTAATATGGAGTCGTAATAAACATAAAATTGTAACTTGAATTGTTTACGTAAACCACATATGCCCCGACTTCAGCATAAAAAGAATCAAAGGAAAATGAGTTTTAAAAAATAAATGAAAAAATAGCTCTCTGAAAAAGGGCCCTAGTAACATGAAAATATAAACAGGCCATCTAGAATAGGCATAAAACATACCCATCAAATTTCATGTCTGTGTTAAGTGGCAGAAGACACAGAGAAAGAAGTCAAATCAAGAATCAGAAAACCCAACATGTTCTTCACCATGCCGAGGAACATCTGGACATCAAAGCAACTGAGAAGAAAAACAAAACTCATGATCTTCAACAGCATTGTCCTCAGTCAGTGTTTCCCTTTACGCACATTTGTGCATCAGAGACGCATGCTGGAGATATCTGATGCACAGATTTTGTTGCCGTGTGTATTTCTGACAAAGGATTCGCATAATGTGATCAGGATTTATTCAACATCTGATGTTTAGAATGAGTGATCGTGTATACTTTGAGAATAGGTATTGTTGGAGTAGCTTCCCCATATCTAGTGAGCTCTCACGCGATTTCCATCAAGCTCAGCAACAGGTAGTCCAGACAAACTAACCTCAATGCCTGTCGGACTAAAAAATGATCTCCAGATGAAAATGGCATGCACTCAGAATCAGTAGCCAAGAAAGTTAAAGAAGCTGAACACAACAGAGTAACTGTGGATTTAATTTTAATGAAATATGGAGAAAATAATTACCTTGACTGGAATATGGCATATCCATTGCAATTACTAGTGTAACTTCTTATCTTGTGATTGTGAAGACATGACAGGGTTTACGAATTTTCAAAAATCTGCTCTTGTTCGCCATAAGATATCTGGAGAATACATTATCACTCAAGGCATTCTTTCACAACAAAGAAATCAGTAAGCTTGCAGAAACAAATGCATTATCTGATTTACAAAGTCAGGGGGTCATTGTAGATTTTGTTGCTGCAATAAGAGATTTACGAGTTTAAGAGTAACTACTAAAAAGAAGATGAATCATTAGCCTCTTTGAATTTTGGATAACTGTGTTCTAGGACGAAGTACAATAAAACGATGAAAGTACACATTTTATGAAATGCTGTAAATTAACTGTCATTTGATTAAAAAGATTTATTTGGGTTTTTGTATAGGCTTATATATGTTATATGTAATGTGTTGGTTCCTAATAATGCCACAAAAATATGACGGAGACTATTAAAAGTATGACTATAAACTAAAAGGAAAATGAACTAATAAAATTACTCTATCAATATACAATGCATTTGTTTGTTAATTGTGCGTGCTTGTTTATTTGTATTTTTTAGTCACAAAGAGAGAGAGGGTATGTAGTGCAAGTCTGAATTTCCTATTTCAAGCTGAAAAAGTATGGGTCAGATGAAAATTTGTCACTACATTTTTGACCCCCACATTTTTCATTTTACACCCAGTTCTGACACCAAGGGGATTTTTTTTATCCTCAATTTTACACCCCTTGGGGATACACAGCTCAGTTTGCTCTTATGACTCGAGATGCTTAGAAGAATAGTTAACACACTAAAGACTTTCCAAAACAAGTATCTGTGGAGGATCCTTCAAATTTTCTGAGCAAGAAAAACTGAAACAGAACTGCAGAGGACAAGTGCGAAAACCTGCTGTCCAAACAGTGAAAAGCATGAGATGGAGATGGCATTGGGAATAGCCTTATGCTGGACACCAGATAAAAAACAAAAAAGTGGTCAGCCCATGGAGACACAGTGAAGGACAGCTGTGTGACTTAGATGAGAAATCATCAATAGACAGGTTGCAGCAGTGGCACTTTCTCATGGAAGCCTGATGTGCCACCAAATGAACGAATGAACGAAGGAATGAATTAATGAATGAATACTAAGTAGGCCAACCAAATCAGGTCAACAGATTGTGCTTAAAAACATGCCTACCAAATTTTCATTTACTGTGCTTATATTTTTTATGCCTCGATTGCTTTTGGACTTTTTTGATTTCAACCCTTTTGGGGGTTAAAAACCTTGCTATCATGATTGTGTGACTACTGCTTGATATCAGCAAAGGAAAGTCAGTAAGGATGTTTGTATGCTTATGTAATAACCTGACTAGGTTTTAAGGTCATATAACCTGTATAGCACACTTGAATAATCTGATGAGTGGATCAGGGCCTTCCATTAGATATATAGCTATAAAATTGGACAGCAAGTTGCCAAAATGGGGGTTGGGGTTGGGGGACCTCCCTCCAAGGGGGATACAGGGTTTTTTTTAACAGTAGCAGGGTGTAAAATACAAATAATTGTGTAAAACACCCAGCTCCCAGCTGATAAGGAATAACCTGGTGGATGCTGAATCCACATTTTCTAACAAAACGCCATTCTTTCAAGAACAATTGAATTTCCTCCTCATTTTCATATTTCATCCATCTGGTGAATTGACTTATCTTCTTGTCATTCAAGAGCATGGGATTAAAAAAGAAATGACACTTTGTTGCTGACTATAAACTAACCCTTTCCCCATCTCTGCCCTGTAGGTTTACAAACTCAACCTTTCCTTCATATCTACCCTGTAGATTTACAAACTCAACCTTTCCCAACCTGTAGCTTTACAAACTAAACCTTTCCCCATATCTACCCTGTTGATTTCCCCCATATCAACTCTGCAGGTGTATAAACTCAACCTTTCCCCCACATCTGCCCTCTAGGTTTATAAACTCAACCTATCCCCATACCAACCCTGTAGGTTTACAAACTCAACGTTTCCTCCATATCTACACTGAATGTTTACAAATTCAACCTTTCCACATATGTACATTATAGGTTTAACAGTTGACAGCTATTATAATGTGCATGCCATACTTCACTAAATTTGTAATTGGTTCATTTGTTGTATGTCCTTTACTAGGACAATATTCAGGCTGTAAGGCATGTCTTTGTTTAATATATCTGACAGTTTCAGTACAACATTCCTATGATTGTAGCGATATCCTTTCTTACTGTTACATACATATGTACACAATGAAAACAATAAATAATGGAAGAACATACATGCAGGACATATACATGGTAGGCTTTTGTAGGATCTTCAACTACTTGGAAACAATGCAGATGCTCACAAACTTGAAACAGTGTTTCTTTACAATAAAATGTTACTAATTAAAGAGTCTATGAACATACTTGTTTTTGAAAGGTAAATACTGAAGATTTGCATTACATGATTAAAAGTAGCTATACTCACACAAAAAGAACCAAAAAATTATCAAGTGTAAAGAAGAAATAATAATTTAATTACTCGAAATAGGCGTATACAACACTGTTACTTCCCCTTAGCTACAATTTCCCACCTATAGAGGACGCCAACCGGAAATGACATACATTTATCTCCACAAGACGAAGTACATGCTTCTTGTTGTCGAAAAATAAAACATTATAAATTATGGATAGGGAATATTTAGATGAAACTACTGAAAACTAATTTACTGTTCAGCCTTATATGATATGCATGCGCGATGCACTAGATTGTGTTGCTTTCAAAACTGTTCCATAGTTTCAATTTATTTTGAAAATTCCCATTAATACAGGTAAAAAGAATCAATGCTGGTTTTCCTATGTCAGCCGACTTTACTAAAAAAAGGAAATCGGCATACTTAAAAGAATCCAAAGGAACCAAACTTGGCTTCCTTATGTCGGCTGACTTCATAAGAAAAAATCGGCACACTTAAAAGACACCAAAGTCAGTTTCCCAGGTTGGTTTGCTTTGTAATAAAATAACCTTTGTATTTGATATCCTGTGGGTAAGTTTAAGCAAGGAGTTTATTGCTTGCTGCCAGCTGTGTTTATTCATCACCCCCGCTTCTATTTGTTTGCCATATGTAATCATAATTGATGTTTACAGAGCAAATAGGATACACAACAATAACTTGCTTTAATAACATCCATGCTAGCGAAAAGATTATCATTTGCACTCACAGTGGATGTATTTTAAAATAATGATTTTTATTTTTGAGATATTGTCGTATAGTTAACCTGGATACAATACAATCTTGGTCAGTTTGCACCTTGTAACTTATCAAGCGTGAATGGCACGTGCCTTATAGCAATCAGGTGATATTTTCATCTCTTTTGTGATTTTGTTCTTTGACACAGGCAATACACACTATAGTAAGGATGCAAACGCAAGCCAGCATCCACTACATATATGGAGTTCGTGGATATATTTTTTTCTTTAATAAATTTCACATGATGAAAAAGAAGGAATAAATGATAACAATGCAAGGTTAGTTTCTTTCATTTTGTTTTCAAATAAGTGTATGTTTATCGATTTTTTCTACCGTGCTGGGGGGGGGGCACAAATTCAACACAAAATTATTTCCTTTCTTATTTGTATGGAATAATGGAGCAAATATTATTGATGATATTGACTAGTAATGACAAGCTTTTAATTTACGAGCACACACACTAAGACAACTTGAAAAATAAAAACAAACAATAAAATTAACTGGTAAGAGCTTCATATTGCAGCAACACTGACAAAATGCTCAACATTATTCTCTGTCTCTCTCTCATTTGTAATCGAAAGTGTATTATATGCAGCAGTGTTACAACCAGAAGCCTAAAATTAAATATATTTGTTATAATATCTCATGTACACTACCCTTAGAAAAATGAATACGTATTCTGTGGAATATTCTGTAAAGTATTATTGTTTAATAAATCAATATTGATACCGGAAGACTTAAACTGAGAATGTCGTTGTGCAGATGCATATTTTTTTTTTAGCATAAAAAATGTATATAAAATATTTTAATTAGAATGAGCAAGATATGTCAGTTTGTGTTTTCTCTCATATATATATATGTTACGAAGTATGATTATTTTCTTTTAAAGAACATCAAGATAGTTCGTTTAAATTTAGTTTTTTTTCCTAAAACCTATTCCTAAAACATATCTTACATAGTATCTACTTGTTGTTTGAAGAAAAAGAACTTGTTCAAGCTATTGTTAAGTTGAGCCAAACTGTCTTTCGAGTTAGGCCAAATTGTCTTTGGGCCAAATTGACTATAACCCGGCATAAATGATACAACTTTCCCATCCCTCACCCTATTCAATCCCACAGCTTGAATCCACTTTTTTTCTGGTAAACAAGGTCTTTCGGAAAAGTAAAGAACCCTTTTTCCCATCATCACTCTTTTTGTTACATTCATATCCAACACAGTGCACCATATTTGCTGTACAAAAGCATGATCGTAAGATATATCACATAGACATTTAAGTGGGGAAATTAAACACTTGAATGGCTAGGTTGAATAGAAGGGATAAATGTACGTCATATCCGTGTTTGGCACATGGAAACTATTGATTGTTTACGGAGATTGCCGAATAATTTTTTCATGTGAAAAAGCGGATTTTTAAGTCTAATTAAACATTTTTATGTTGTGCATACATAACAAATGCGTTTTGCTTATGACTATAATAATATCACACGTTTGTACAATATTGGTGGCCATTGACCTTTAAAGAAACTTTAAGAAGCAAGAGCTGTCAATCAAACTGATTTTAGTGAAATATGTAACCAATTCTCATAAAATTCAGCTCTTTTTCTAGTGATGCCACATTTGATGTGAAATGATACATACATATATTAAGAAAACAATCCTACTTAACAATCCAGTGAAGCAATTTTTTTTTCTTCTAAATTTGTGCAGATTTAACACTATTATTTTAGCTATACAAGGTGGTCAGTATAGACCTTTCTATTTTTGTTTCCATGGGCACAGCAATAATCATATCACGTGACTGTCCGCTGGTACTGATTCACCTCTGTGGTTTGTCTTAGAGACAATTATTTCCCAAATGTTGATTCTGAATACCAGCGAGTATCTCAAGTAGCCATGTCAACAGAAAAGCTTATGTGTGTAGATAAGTGATGTTCTATAGGAAGATGGATAAAAGTAATCCCAAATTACAAACAATTAGCATGATCAGAAAGTTAATAAAATATAATTCCTGGGCAATGCTGATTAAGTCTACTTCTAAGTTATTCCCATTTTAGTGGACCAGATCAAGTCTGGTCCTTAAATTTCAGATATGATCAATTGCTTTAAAAAAACAATCAAATCACTGAACGATCATAACAGCTGCTTTTGGACTAAAAAATAAAACAAAATGATGACATGTTATATTTGTGAATGCGAAATGCTGAATAGTTTTGCACATGCTCCAGATAATACAATCATCAGTCAGTTATGGTCTTTGAGATAAAGCACATATAACACCTTAAACCTGATAATGATGCAGTTTTAGCTGACCTGACAAGAGAACACTTTAAAGTAGAGGCCGACCGAAATTCGGTTTCAGTTTCGATTTCGGCGCCGAAAGTTGGTAAATGGCCTCTTTCGGCATAGTTTCTGTTTCGGCCGAAGCCAAAAAGTTAGCATTTGGTTTCGGCCGAAACTGATATTGACTTTCAGTCATCAGCCGAAGATCTATTTTAATTTTCAGAATGCAACGCTAGTGCTGCGTCTATTACTCTGCTTGTTGGCTGGTCAGTCGGCACTAGGCAATTCTAGGCACTAAGATACAAATAAACACAAGCGCGTGCCAGCAGCTGCAGCTTGGTAGCGAGGTTACAACCGCAACCATTGTCGGCTAATAACTGGTCAAAGCCGGCAGCTTGTATCTCCGTCCTTGGATGAACTCTTTTTGGCGGGAAAAAACAACTTGCGCAATGCCTCTGTTCCCGTCCCGCCTGCTCACTGTGGCTTAGGTGTTGCATTTTAGTGTACTCGCATGTTGAATTGAGAGATTTCAAAGTCTGACAATATTGATAATTTCAGTTAGTTAAACTGTAGCGAATTAATCTGTGCGAAATAGAAAATTGAAGTTAAGGGTAAACGGATTAGTTAATCACCGCAAAGAATGTTGAAAAATGCAGTGTGGGATTACTTCACAAAAATCGAATCTGATGCAAGCAAGGCGCAGTGCAAAGAATGCAACAAACTGTTATCACTTGGCAGCGATAAACCAAGACTTCAGACAGTTTCAGGCTTGAAAGGTCATCTGGCCAGCTGCCACAAGGAGCTCCATGGTACATATCTCAAGAGATCCATGAACGACGGAGCAGAGCGTGCCTCGAAAAAGTTGATGATGGAAGAGAAAGCAACTAAACATGCACTACCGAATTTTGTGCAGACGACCTTGACATCAATGGTCGAGAGCAGAATGGTCTGGCCTGATGACCACGTTGCAGTTCAGCGAATTGATAAGTGCATCATGGACTTGATCGCTGTCGACAATTGTTGAAGGTGAGGCATTCAAAAGACTGAACATTGGTGATCCACTCAGCGCTCATCGCTATAAGGTAAAAAGCGAAAAATACTACCGAACAACGCTGATGTCTGCCACATATGACAAAGTTGTGAAACACGTGAAAAATCGGTTGCAGGAGGCCACCTGGATATCGTTTACTACAGATGGATGGAGCAATCCAACAAAATCATGTTCCTTACTAAGCTTCACGGGTCATTTCATTCATGATGCTGTGCATCGTAAAGTTATTTTGAGTGCGATGGAAGAAGATCATGATGGAAATTATCTTGCATCGAAACTTGGTGAAGCCATGACGAAATGGGAGATCGCGGAGAAGATTCACGTTGGAGTGCGCGACAATGCCGCCAACATGAAAATGGCAATGAGAGTCGCAGGCGTCACTGATATTGGCTGCATGTCCCACACACTGCAGCTGGTTCTGCATGACACCTTGTTCACGCTGACATCAGGAGAAGCTGTTGTCAAGAAGGCTTGCAAGATTGTTACTAACTTTAAGCATAGTGAACAGGTGTGCCGTCATCTCGTGGAACACCAGCAAACAGTTAAATCCCCAGAACATTCCCTACTGCAAAACGTTGAGACTAGATGGAATAGTACATATCTTATGCTGCAGCGGCTGGTCGAACAGTGCAAGGCGATTAATCTGAACAGAGTGCAGCGTGGCGGAATCAACAGTCTTTCAATCGCAGAGTGGGAACTGGCTGGAAGAGTTGTTAAAATTCTTAAACCATTTTACACTGCAACGCAGGAGATTTGTGCTGATGATTCATGCATTTCTGTTGTGATACCGCTTGTCTCAAATTTGAAGAACATGCTCAACACTACAGCAGCAGACCATGGCCTCAATTAAATGAAAGCGGCGCTGCATGATGCAATGACCCGTCGATTCTCTGATATCAGTTCCTCGGCACCTTTCCTTGCTGCAACGCTGCTTGACCCACGCTTCAAGGATACATATTTCAATGTGCAGGAGGCAGCGGCAGCGAAGAAAATGGTTCTGGACTTTCTTCACTCAATCCAAGAATCCACTATGAACAATATGACTGCGCCATCCGCAGCTACAATTGACAACGTAGAGCAAGAACTTGAGAGCAACGAGACTTCTGAATCAGATGCTCAAGAGGAGGCTGATTTGTGGGCTGCACATGACAGACAACCTGCTTATGTGAACCCACCACAAAATGTTGACAGTCAAACTGATGCTGTACCGCCATAAGAACAGCAGTTGATCAATTATTTAAAGGAACCGTGTCTGCCTCGAATGACCATGGACATATACACATACTGGCATTGCAGTCAATACCCACTTCTGGAAGCCGCAGCTCGCAAATACTTGCCTGCGCCGCCGACCAGTGTGGCCAGTGAACAGCTGTTTAGTGCAGCAGGACAGTTGTATGCAGACCGGCGCAGCAACCTGCTGGGCGAGAATGCAGAAAAACTGTTGTTTCTGAACTACAACATTCGTTTGTTTGGATATAATTACTAAGTAACACTAAAAGATGACATTTAGCGAAGTCCTCTTACTCCAGGCTCTGAATGATTACTTCTAGATTTGTTTTTAATTAGTGTAGCACTGCATCATGACCCAGGCCTATTTAATAAATCTTGTGTTCGGCAACTTCAGTTTATCTTTCGGTTTCGGCCGAAGGTGTAGTTAAACTTTCGGTTTCGACTTCGGTTTCGGCCGAAAGTCAATTTATAACTTTCGGTCTGGTTTCGTTTTTGGCCGAAACAAGAAATTTAGTTTCGGTCGGCCTCTACTTTAAAATATTTTAGAATGCCCCCCCCTCCCCCCCTCCAAATTACTGCCCTATTAACATCTTGGTGCAATGACTGGGAGAGAAGAGAGAGTGACTTAGATACCCGATTATAGGACTGAAGGTCAAAGGACAAAAAGTCACAATTCTGATTTTTACAGTTATGAAACAGGTGTAGGATAAAAAGTCAGAGATTAAGTTGTCACAATTGCTTTTATTGAAGTTATGAAAAAGAGAAGGTCAACAAGTCACAATGTGACTTATGTAGTTTTTGAAGTCTTCTTACTGCACAAATTAGGACCATCATTTATTAGTCCTATTAAATCTAGTACTCGTACAATAATACCTTTATACCTGCTAAATTCTTGTCCAAAACCACCACTTCCTGTGTACAATATAATTTGATAATGAGAGACAAGATATTTGCTTCCATCATGCATATCCTGTAACCTTGTTTACTCAGTAATTAAAGAAACAAATCATGCCACCAACTGAAAAATTCTGATCAACATCACCCCTTCCTGTAAAAAACACCTTCTCTAAGAAGCAAACCAAAACTATCGATTGCTAAATTATTGTCAATACCACTGCATTGTGTCATACTTGATGCTTTAATTGCTATTTCAGTGTGTAATATTTCTATCAATTAGAATATTGAGCACGTATCAGTACATCTGTAATTACATCACTGAGGAAAAAGTGAATGGAAGAAAGAATGAAGCAGATAAAAGTAAACTGTTTATAGTGCATATATTACATGTAGATAAATCCAGTAAACACATGTAATAAAACAATGTTATATTTTATTGATTTATCCATCACAGTTTATTTGTTTTGAGATATCTATTAACAGTATTACACCATAAATATTTAAATTAATTTATTCCTTTTAGATGCACAGAGCAACACGTGAAACTCGTTATATCTCTAAGTTATTACAATTAAGAATCTCCAAAGAGGTGGTCTCTCAATAGAGGACAAAGAGTAATACATTAAACTGATCAATTTGTGCATTATGAATCTGCTTTTAAATGACACTGTTCATTCTGGTTGTGTTAGTTACATGAGATGAATTATTAAGTACTTTGAAATAAGTATAAGGTTAACAGATCTGTTATCATGACTAGTCAAAAGAACATAGTTTGCATGCTTGGTAACCAGGCTTCATCAGCACCTTAATGGCCGACACTATTGCTGACACCTATCAGCTAGGAGGAGATAAATATGTAAGCACTGTTTACAGGAAAGGTCTATATTTGCTGGAGGAAAACTCAAGAAAGACCCACCAATGCACACAAAGCTACTGGCAAGCTTTCCCACATACCCACAATGGCGTAGCTAGCAGAGACTGGAACCCTCAGGGACAAAGGTGAGATATCAATGATCTGTAAAGGCAGGCACCTTAGACCACACAGCCCCCTGGCCCGGCCCACCCCACCCCCCACCGCTTAAGCAAAAATGTGAAATATATAATTTAATTTTAAAGGAAAGTTTTTATATCAGCGGCAGCCATATGCTCGTTTGCATGTTTACTAATTTTATAAACTTGTACAGGCAGTAAATTAACCGTAGCCATTTACACATGTAAACATTGAAGCTTTTATGAAACTATTACCTATTTCACACTAAAAGTTTGGGCCTTGGGCCTGTTTCTTTTCATACTTGCAAGTCAAGCTGGCCTTAGGTGACCAGACATGACCTAACTGCAGGCACCTAACAAAGGTGGTCAAGTACCACCCCAGAATCCAAGGTCATCTCAGAGCTGGCCTAACTTGGCTCTGGCCAAGTAAAGGGAAGTGGAAAATAACTGAGCAAGTGCTCTGTGTCCTGTTTAAAACCTGTCTATGAGAGCTGCCATCAAATTAGGTCACTCAAATGATAAGGATATTTGATCTAGTGTGAATGACTAAAAGAGTTATTTCCATTCTCCATCAGAATGCAGGAAATCGCAAAGTCCATACACTTGCAAAATAAAATTGAGATCTACCTGTAGTAAGTAGATCTCATGGGCACTGATAATGGTCTTCTGCTAACCCTTGGAATTCCCAGTCCCCATATATTTTAGTAACCAATCAGATAAAATGTTGCATTTCGTGTTTGAGAGACTTACTGTTAGAAAACTTGTTCTGAATGAAGTGTTTTAATTCAATTAACATGAAAGCTGTAATTTGATTGAAGCACTGAAAAGTGAACAAAACCTGACCTCATATCATTGTTTCAAACAAAATGCAGGTCGAAATTTACAACATCGATTAAAAAAAGTCTTGAGGCTACAAACTGAAAATTTTTCTCTGTAATTAAAGTCTTCCCAGATTTCAAAATTCTCCTCTGAAAAATATATCTTCATATATGAAGTATAACATGGTCCCTGATATGACACAGGTATAGTCAAGGATCCTATATGATGTACCATATATACTTGCTTACAATCATGTCAAACTGTAAACAACAAACATCCTGATCTGCAGTAGCATAATGCACCTGCAGATCAGGGTCTATGTTGTTTGTTCTAATGATTGCTCCAAACAAACTGCACAGACTCAGATCTGCCAGCACAGTATGCAATGGTAGATGTGGGTCTGTGCAGTTTGCAGTTGGACTTGTCTTATAAGCAAGTATAGACTGTATTACTGCAACTGCTGTACCCCTCCCTCAACCTATTAATAAAACCTTCAATCTAGCTAGTTATCTGGTGTGCTTGCTTTGGATGAGTTTCTGAGGGAGTGATGTTTTATGAAAATCCAAAAACTGATCATAAAAGTGGTTTCACTCTTTCAAAAATCTAACCTGAAAAGAGCAGTTCATATAACACAGGACATTACATCAAAGAGTTGCTAAGTTAAGCAGATTACAATAAATGTGTATGGACAAATGTGTTTTGATATGGATGTAAAAGGGGAGTAGCTTAAAGTTCCATCTTCCTGATACAAGACCTTAAAACAATATAAAATTGACTTACCAAGCCACACAGGGATGGGGCAGATTGACCAAGGATGCTGTTTTTCATTTTCAGCAGATTGGTTGGTTCCAAGAGGGCATTAACATCTGAAAATTGCAAAACAAATAGTTTAATATTTCTCAGATTAATTTTATAATTTATTTTTTATGAGAAAGACTTATTTTATATAAATTCAGACATTTATAAATATTTAATTACATTTTCTGCAATCATTCATTTATATCTTAAAACAGTAAAGCAATCAAAGTTAACAAATGTACAAAGTTTCCTTTATATACAGATTATTGTAAGATGTGTACAATTATCTCCGTTGCATCTTGTTTCATCAGAAATCCAGTTGACATTCTCTCACAATGGATATATACAAAATTATACAATATTTATCCCAAAAATGACATAACTAATCAAGGAAAGTCTTCTTATACGTTGTATGAAGTTGATGGAAGATGATGAGCTCTTATCTGAGATAAATACTTGACATTTTTAAATGTATGGTTTTGCACTGACAACAATAATCTTATGCATAACAAAGTTTCAACATCAACAGCATTGGGTTTGAAAAATGTATGATTTCAATTGACTGAGCACAGATCTATCTGAAACAGTTATTAACTGTGGGACCTGGATAACACAGCAGTTATGCAATAATTCACTCACTTAACACCTCAAAGATCATGGGATCAATCCCCAGTTTTGACAACTGCAAGGGTAAGTCGACACCTATCCAAAATGGATGGTTTCCACGAGGTTATCTGCTTTCGTCTGCCACTGTGACCACAATTTGCTGACCTCAGAGCTAATGAGAACATGATGCATATGCTTCTGCAACTTGTTCTGCATTTATCCTCAAATTACTGGTAATAAAGTTTTAAAATATAAACTATCATATCAAATGCAGGGATGTCTACTAGAATTTTTCTTTCACCTGAACAATATTTTGAATTAAGGATATTGTGGAAGGACAGATAAAAAAAAAAAGTATTGAGAATACATATAGATTGGAGGATATCAGTAATACTACATTAAGCAGGATCAAAGGGATGACATGAAGGAATCCATAATACCACATTAAGCAGGATCAAAGGAATGGCATGAAGGATTCTGCCATTACTACATTAAGCAGGATCAAAGGGATGGCATGGAGGATTCCTGCATTACTACATTAAGCAGGATCAAAGGGATGGCATGGAGGATTCCCGCATTACTACATTAAGCAGGATCAAAGGGATGGCATGGATGATTCCCGCATTACTACATTAAGCAGGATCAAAAGGATGGCATGGAGGATTCTGCTAATACTACATCAAGAAGGATCAAATGGATGGCATGGAGGATTACGGTAATACTACATTAAGCAGGATCAAAGGAATGGCATGAAGGATTCTGCCATTACTACATTAAGCAGGATCAAAAGGATGGCATGGAGGATTACGGTAATACTACATTAAGCAGGATCAAAGGGGAGGGGAGACATGATGCTACATGTCTGCTGCATAATGCCCTAGTACTAGACATCACTATAAACTGTCACAATGCAGATGTCATAGCAGTATAACTGAAAAATTGTTAAAGCTACATTAAAAATCCAATTACACACACACTTTTAAGCAATACAATTGGCATAACATGAAAGTATATCAGCCATGAATTCTTGGATTTTAAAGTGACATCTTTGGGGGAAGGAGGAAGAATATCACTAAGTAAATGACAG
>JAECUM010000209.1:0-198403 GCA_016617855.1 Megalonaias nervosa | reverse complement strand
GACATGACATTAATTTGCATTGGACATCGAGTGATTAAAAAATGATGTGTCAGTAATAATTTAAGTTAAATTTTTTACACTGGTTGAATACCCCATCCCCACCCGCCGCTTTTGCTTGCCAAGGCAGGAATTTATTCAACTCGTTTCATAAATTTAATAAATCATTACTTATTTGAAATCCTGCAGTAGTGAGCTGAAAATTTAATATTATAACATGGATAGCAGTGTTGCACATAGGTTTCCAAGGGCATGGGATGCAATGACCCCCACCCTTCAATGTTGAGGGGAACAACATTTTAGATGGACAAAGGAATATAACAGTACATGATGCACTATCAGTCCTATAATAATGAGATAATCTTACTTGCTTCAACAATTTTGCCACCTTAACTTTGCTATCTGCATCATAATATCATTTTTTTTCTTGGAAATTACATTATTGCAATAATAGTTTCATCTTGTGCTCAGGTCACTAATAAAAACACTTTGATTCTCACTCTCATTTAACTTGTGTACACCCCTTATTTATAATAATAAATGCCTATGTCTTTCCAAAGTAAAACAATAATGACAAGTTGTGTATTTGCATAAAATTAGGGGGTGGGGGTTTGTCATTATTGCAACCTCAACAGAAATTAAATCCTCCTTGCCATAGGCGTGACTCTAACCTTGAAAATATGTCACACTACCAGCTGTCAAAAAGTTTACATTGCAATTTGGCTGACTACCATACACTTTCAATGTTTTTATTGCCAGATAAACAGTTTTAAAAAATATATTCATAGCCATCTTATAGTTTTTATCAACTTTGGCCATCGCTAGTGCCAGCAGAGACTTATATGGACATCCATCAATAAAAAGCTGTATGAATAAGAAAAAAATTACTAGCTCGCACCTAGTATGCAGTACTGGCTTATTATACAAAATGATAGGAATTTTGTTACACAGTTTTAAATATAGACAGCTTTAAATCATGATGGTATTTGAGTCAAGTTGAAACTGAAAGTGAGATATATATTTAAAAAGGGGGGGGCAAGAGTATATTGAAAACTTATAACGTTCTAATGGGACTTACTGTTAGATCCCAAAATTGATTTCAATATACCCTGGGTGAATGTTTTGATAACCTTTTCCATTCGATTTTACTAATTTATTTAGTGTTTAAAAATGAGAACGAAATATCCCCAACATTATGATGTACATATTCTTTTCAGATTGATGAACTTAACATCATATCTTAAAAAGAAATAATTATATTCATAACTGTGAATGGCAGGATATAAATAGATATGTTTCTCATCAGCAAAGTTGTCAGCAACAATTTAAGGGTCATGTTGGTAAGTTTTTCAGCTATAATTCCAGTATAAGCTGTATGAGCAAAAAGCAGATTCATATTTCATTACACAGGAGAAACAAAGAATCAAGTGAATACTTGGATTTTTTATACAAATGTAAAGTATGCTGTTTTATCAATGATTTCTAGTTTCAAGTGTGTTTTGTTTAAATGTTGCAGAGAATCCATCACAGAACTGAACAAAGAGTTGGAAGAAAAAGTACAAGCTCTTCAGGAAGTCAACCAGGTTGGACAAAAATCCATAAAGTAAGTTATATCATTCCATATCAAATCACCCAGAATCCAAAAATCATCCCAAATGTCCATCTCCAATTTTTATTTTAAAAAATATCCAGGTGTAACTCTATGGAAATGATGGCAGCATGCAAAATTTCGGTTAATAAAAGTCAGATTACTTGTGAATTTATGGATGTTTAAAGTAGGGAGGACAATGCTCAAAGAATATTTTCTTTAGACACCAGCCCAGGGCTGGTGACTGTAAATGAATCACAAGTCCTGACTCCAATCCCATGTATCCAAAAGGGTCATTTTCTTTTTTTAAACTATTTGTTGCACAACTTTGCAATTACTGAACAAACAAAATTACAATTTTTGTCCGTATCTCCTTTTCACCTTACTTATGCCATAGGAGTCAAGTTTTATTCAAAACTCAAAAGCTGTTATGGACAACCTTTGATTCCTTTATTACTTCTAACATCTGTTAAAAATCATGCATTTAGCCTCAACTTGACACATTCAAATAATAAGGTTTTCAATTAATAGCTTCTTGTGTACATGCTAGTCTTAATCCAATCAGAAAGTCATGAATCATTGCAAAACCATACCTGTTTACCCCTACGGATTCTACGTATATTGTATGGATGAAACCCCAAAAATACCACAGATCATTTAGGCAAGACTGGAAAACTACCAGTTTGGCAAAAAAATTACGTCTTAACCCTTAAAGTGCTAGTCGTGACATTAGTCGCGCCGTCGGTTTAGGTCTCGTAGCTTGTCGCGACTTAAGTCGTTTTCCAGGTAAGCAATAATGTACGCATCCTATGACTTCAACTTGCCATGACTGCATGTAAAACTCTATTTGATTGGTTTATAGAGGCCCGGAACGAGCATTCCTTTGTACTTTACTATGTATTTAGCAAAGAAGTTTTACAAATACTCGCTTTTGAGCACGTGGTACCTAGAAAAAAATTAAAATGGCTGACGCTGAATACGACGGTGATTTCTTGCAACAAATACTGGCTTCTGATAATGATGATGACAGTGATTTTGAAGGATTTGAGGAGGATGAAATTATTGGAGCTGGCAAAGTGTTGATGGAAATGCCCATGAGTAATTTTGAGCCAGAAATTGATGTGGAACTGGAGTCTGATGTACATGCTGGCTGGACGAGAAAAGATGGTGTGCCTGTCAACCACCGATTCACTGGTATTTCAAAATTAAATGTCGAGATGGTGAATTATGAACCTATGGACTATCTGAGACTTTTTTTTGATGCAAATATAGTAGAACAAATAAGAACTGAAAATTTTTCATGAACATTTATTACTGACTCTGGGGGTCTAAACTTACCTCTAACATTCATGGAGTGGATGCTTATAAAACTTAGCTTTTCTTTACCTGTGATTTTCACAGTTTAGATATAACATTGTAACAGACATAACAGGTACATGTACATTGTTCGAACTACTAAAGAATATAATATTTCTTTGATATATTTGAACCCTTCCATTAAAAAAACCCCCAAAAATACAGATGAAATACAATGGTAACTTGTCATTTTACCTGTATTTGCACCTGTACATGCAAATATGTTAAACTTACACATGTGCCTTGATGCTAATCTTAAAGTTTAGACATCCATCATCATTTTTCATATAGGGTTTGTGTATCTATTGTGTATATTTATTGAAATACATGCAATTTAAAAACTATGCCATTTTCTTCTTTTTTTTCCCCAAACAATTCAGCACTGAGGGATCTAGTACTGCAGAACAGTATAGCACTTTAAGGGTTAACACTTAATTCCACTTCTAAATTCTCTTTTGTTTAAAAAAAATTCATTTGATCAATGTCAAAGAAGTGCTTTTTCAAAGGTATTGAAGGGAGCATTCAGAGTTGTTTTTGAAAATGGCAGACCAGCATCATGTGAAAAGAAAATTGGAAGAAATCGAAAATCAGTTGCTAACCAGAAGTCTCTAAAAGTTTTTACAGCTGTTTGCCCTTTTCTAAAAGTCTAACAAAGGAGTTCATTATGTTCACTGTGGTGTGTGAACTGGATTGTCCTGTTGCACAGCTGTAGAAGTGATGTAAACAGACATTGAAAGAGAATCCCACAAGGAAGGGGCAGAAATAAAAGCCACAAATATAAGTCTTAATCCTCATTCTGTAAAACGCAGTGTCTGAGAGTGATGAAATGCACATTATCCATGCTGAAGTTATGATGTTTGAGCTTTTGGCTAAGTTAAACTTGCCATTGAAAACCACTGATTCATTAAACTGGGATTTAAATAAAATGTTACCAGACTTCAGAATCGCAGCAGGGAAGGTAAACTATTTAAGAATATAGGTTGAAAAGGTAGATGGTTTTAGGAAAAGATGTTTCTTTTCTTGGTAAAAGAAACATAATTATGTATTTTGTCATTGTTATTAAAGATAATAAATGTATTTCTGGATTAAGGTTTATTTTTTATTGGTGAACTTTATAGCTATACTACTGACAGCTGTTGAAAACTACGGACATGCTGCTTTAGGACTACTGACAGCTGTTGAAAACTACGGACAGGCCGCTTTTGGACTACTGACAGTTGTTGAAAACTATGGACAGGCTGCTTTTGGACTACTGACAGCTGTTGAAAACTATGAACAGGCTGCTTTAGGACTACTGACAGCTGTTGAAAACTATGAACAGGCTGCTTTTGGGCTACTGACAGCTGTTGAAAACTATGGACAGGCTGCTTTTGAACTACTGACAGCTGTTGAAAACTATGGACAGGCTGCTTTTGGACTACTGACAGCTGTTGAAAACTATGGACAGGCTGCTTTTGGACTACTGATGGAGCTGGGAAAGGGTGAACAGGTCTACAACAGCCACAATGACTGCTGAAATAGTTCTGGTCCCAAGTAGACTGGTTCTTGCTGGTTTCTTCTTCAAATATGTTATTCTATCATAAAAGCTTAAGAAAATACCTATAGTCAGCCTGGAATTTGAAGAACTTGTGCCCAGATTGTCACTGAAGACTCTAGCTTAGAAATTCCCAAAGAAAGCAAAGGGCTAGGGACATCACTCCCCTTTGCCCACCATGCTGTTGTTGACCTACACAAGGTCATTACAAGTTAGCATATTTTTTACTTTATTAGCTTACTGTCTGTTACGGAGCTCTTAATAGTGAAATTCTGTAGTGCTGCTTGATAATTATGCTTGGTTTATTCATATTTCACACTGTTTTGATAGAATTATGGTTTAATTATTAACTAAGCATGTATCATAAGTATGTTATGATGCCATACTGATATGACACTTAACTGATCTGTTAGTTACAAGTGTTTTTTAGTGACCTAGTAATTTCAACACATTACTAGTTTCAGCTTTAGTTTATGATTCTTGTGGCATTTCAGCAAAATATAAATTAAACATTCTAAATGCAACTTTAGAGCATGGAAGTCTGCCATGACTCCTGTTTTGTTTATATTATGTATACATTGTTTCTGTCATGCAGTGTCAATAACATGTGGTTATGGCAGTGTTTTGTTTAACCAACCTAGTAACTTCAACATATTACTAGTTTCTGCTTTGTTGGGTCTCTTGTGTCAGGGCATGGAAGTCTGCCATGTCTTTGGTTCTGTCTGTAATATGTATATACATTGTCCCTTCTTTATTAACTATGCATTGTGCATAAGCTTAATATAGGACCATATATTTATGATATGACACATTGACGAGTCTGTTAGTTACGGCACTGTTTTAGTGACCTAGTAATTTTGTCCCATGACTAGTTTCTGCTTTATTTTGCATCTTTTGTGTAATTTCTGCAGAATATTAATTTAAATGATCTATATGCAATTTCAAAGCATGGAAGTCTGCCTTGACTTTTACTTTGTTATATTATGTATACATTGTTTTTTATATACAGCATCTATAATATATAGTCAGTGGCAGTCTGGGCTGCTGAGTTAGATAATTTATACTTTTAGCTAGATAGTCACCTTCTAATTTGAAAATCTATGCTTTGTTTTTTCTCTTCTTGTGTCATTTCAGGAGGAATGTTTACTGCACACATGACATGCACGTGCACAACAATCATCCTGTTTGGCATTCAAGGGAAGGAAAGATAGAATTAAACATGACAACCAACAGTTCATGGTGGGCAATACCGAAGCATTGGGGAATATTCCCCCATTTTAGGCAGCCCAGGTGGTGTAAGCCTCCTTGCACATCTGAGCATGTCCTTTGGGCCTGTAAGTCCAGGTGCATGGGGTTAATGATAGATTCATTAGATCCATAATAATAATAATAATACTGCCGCAATAGCACCACCTGTCCAGGTGACACCGACAGTCCAGCCAAATTGTTCATACGGGGATCTTAGTGATAAATCTGCCCATCTAACCAAGCCGTTGGTACCAATGGTATCATCTGTCAGTATCTTATCATTACTATACCAGAGATTTCAAAGAGAAATATGTCCATGCAACCATGCTTTCGGTGTGGCCGGTACCAGTGATTGCCAGACCTTCACTACTGTCAGTGACACCTGGGGAACAGCATGTATGCATCAACATCTTAGAAATGAAGGCTGTCATCAGTGCCTTTCATTTCTGTGAAGATTGCACTTCAGGAGATAACTGTCCTCTTTCAGCCCAATAACTCTGGTGGTGGTGACCTATCACTTCAAACAGGGAGGTGTCGCACCATTCATCTAGTGTGTTCTGACTTGGCATTTTCTGTGGGAGTACAACAACCTCCATATCAACATACAAAACAGAAACCTTCTGGCTGCATCAGTGGCTTGGCCGAGAACCAATCCAGAGGTGGTCATATCCTTCATACAGAATAGCCCCACCGTCAATTTTGTCATCACTTGGATGTATGCACTTAAAAGAGAATCCAATACTGAACCTCTTGGCGACGAGGTGACATCAAAAGCTACCCACCTTTGTCTCCCCAGTTACAGACACAACAGCTTGAGACGTGGGATGGACTCAAAGCCATTTCGGACGGGTTGTGGGCCTCTGCCGCCCCTCCTATTGTGCGAAAGTTATGGGGTCAGAACGGCAAGATTATTCTGATCCCCGCTCTTTGTGGGGACAAAGCCCTGTATCACTGATCTACTTTTCCTAACAATAATACATCCAGGAAGATTCTGGCCAACCTGAATCAACCACCCTCTTTTTTTACACGCTCAGCTCTCACCAGGTCAGCCGTGTGAGTCAGATGATTCAAACCTTCATTTGTGGTGAGAATCTTGAGAGTAACCATCTATTTCACCTATCTGCCTGCTTTTATCCCACAACTGTCCGATGTTTCTCTGGCTCTGTTCTTGGAAGAGAAACAGTTGGACCACAATAGCTACCAAAGACTATCACCCCATGATATTGGACATATTCCAGCATCATGGCAACATGTTTGGGCAAGATAGAGACCTATCAGATCTTTTAGGCAATATTGGTCTCTTTGACCAATATCCCTTATTTGTCTCCAAAGGGGTCCAGTCCGGGATTTTAACATGGCTTAATTCAAACTCCTCCGAACTTGTCTTGGGTTCTAACTTGGCTTACTTTGAAGCTCTTGTTTATGCTTCACTAAAGTTCCTATATAAAATGTGCTTCCTGATAGCTTTAGCTTCAACATGCAGGGTCAGTGAGCTACATGCCCTTTCAGTTGACCTGAACTATCTGCAGTTCAATTCCGATGATACGGTAGTCCTCCTTACTCAACCAGGCACATTTGCAAAGAATTGCAGTCCATAGGTAACCAACGCCTCATCATTTGTCCTCTCTCTTCCATAGACAAGTCAAAAGCAGCAGCCATGCAAGATCCTGTATGTGCCGTCAAGCTCCACTTGAGACGCACAATGACAAGTTGTGACATGCGCATACGTCTCTTCCTCCAGGTCAAGGCCAGAAAACAAGCCCTGGCTTCGTGGCTGAAGTGGGTTATATGCTCGGCATGCTCAGAGGTCTCTCACAATCAGAGTCACTGCATGAGGATTACAGCTCGTGAAGGTAAGAGCTATTTCTGCGAGCCTCAGTTTCAATCCAAAATATTATAGAAGCTGTTGGCTGGCGTGCGGAGTCTACCTTCTCAAGTTTTTACCTCAGAGATTTAGCATTCCAGAGACAAACGTTGCATCCTGTAGGACCAGTGGCAGCAGCACAGATGGCCACCAGACCCAAGTAGATCAATCAACATAGCCTGTTAGTTTCACTGGATTTGCCAGTGAAAAATTATGTAGGTGAGCAGATTTTAAATTCAGCTTCTCAACCATATAAGTCCTAGATCAAGGGATCCCAGACTGTGCTATTAGGAGAATGGGTTATCCTTCATATGGGGAATCCAGCCACTCATCTCCCACAGAAGGATGCCCGAGGTAGAGGTCAGATGCTCGGCATCCCCTCCTCCTATTACTTATTCTTGTAACGTAATGTGATTGGGGAACATATTGGAAGGAAGGAGAAAGCAAATTTTTAAAAGTAAATTGTTTCTCAGAGAATACGTACCCAATTACATTACTTAATAACCCTCCCAACTTTCCCGCCATGCGAGCATCCGCATTAGTGTCTCACTCAGCTGAAAACTGGCAATACCGGGTGGTATCGAAGGGAGGTAATGGGCAAAAGTTATTGCCCTTTGTCCATCTAAAAATAGGATAAGACGTTTTTCGTCTTTAGTAGGGCAGGATTTGCGAGGTAGCAAGCTAATATTCCAAATGTAATGTGATTGAGTAAGTATTCTTGGAGGAATTGTTTGGCTGAAATATGATTCTTGTGAGAATTGAAGCTTGGTTTGAAGTGATTGTCACTTACAGTGACCATATGGGTCCTGTATTTGGTAGAGACCATATGATTCTGTAATGACTCTATGGTCTTAAAATAAGTAACAAGAAAGAGCAAAACCAAAATGTTCTGTATAATTGTGAAAGAATTAAATATAACTTACAGTATAGTGAATGAATTCCTAAAGTCCTAAATGTTCTATCTTTTGAGTAATCTGAATGAGTTCCAAATGTTAGTCTGTATTGTAATGATGTATCAACAATATGGAAGAATCACAATGTTATAATCCCAAAATGTCTTTAAATGAATTCACATTAATTCCTTAGAACTATAAATCTAAATGTCCTTAAATGAATTCACATTAATTCTGTATAACTGTTATATATCCAAATAGTCTTTAAATTAATGTTATAGCACTATAATTCCAACAAATGACTGAATTAAATAAGCAAATCAATCCTTTTACTATATCTCTTCTAAGACTGATGGTACTACTAAGAATGCCTGTTTTCAAGCATTAATTCGCTTATATAGAATGGTAAAACAGAATAGAGAGAATGCAATATGAGGCTTTGAATTAATCATCCTGGCATTTCAAAATCACTTTACAAGTAAACATGGTCACATGGTCTGCACTAGCTAATCAGCCTGGCCTTTCAGAACTTGTGTCCAGAAATTAGATCATGTGATGTTTACCTGGATTTAATGGTACTACTCAACCTTGAAACCCATGAATGAATCAATTTATGCACTATACATGACTCATTTTTAAAGTGCAAACTTCTATCATAGGATATTAATATTAAAAATATCATTACTATATGACCTGTACAAAAACTATTATTATGAAAATAATAAACATATAGAGATATATATAACATTTGCAATACAGAATCCCATGTTATGGTGTCAGGTGTACCATCCCACCTTTCAAATTTGTTCTGTAGGATCTCCATCATCAGCTTATCCTGAAAGCCCTCCTATGGCCCCAACTGGCTGTACTGATCTGCGAAGATCAGATTTTGAGCAAGGTTACCAGGCTTAGAGGCAATTCACTTTCAGAGTTTACAAAGCAAAGTGGAGAATCTTCTGAAACTGGTGCAGTATTAAATGCATTGATCCTAGCTGTCCCTCTCTTGCAGACTTTCTTTCCATTTTTGACAAGAAAGAATGTTATGCTTCAACTGCTAAGGGTTATAGGGCAGCCTTCTTTTGAACACCCTCAAGTTCTCAAAGTGTTCTGCCATTGGGTTGGTCCCTCATCTTTTTTTTTTATCTCCACGGGTATATAGAGCTTCAGAAAAGGAACCTTTGTGTGTTCTTTGGGCAGTATCAAATCCCCTGTACAAATCTTGGAGTGAAGCTTCCTTCGACAACCTAATCCTTAAGACATTCTTCCTCTCCTTTGTGTCAGTGAGAAGGAGTGAACTTCATGCCTTGTGGGGTTCTTTTTATGATTAAATGGTCACTATGATTAGACTTCTCTTTGCCAATCTAGGTTTCTATGAATCAGCTACCTTCATTAGCTCCAGTTCCTACTGAAATTTCCAGGCTGATTTATATCTGTGCTGGAATGATCAATATAGGCTCTTTTGCCCATTTAGAGCCCTAAAAGTTTCTTAGGCTTCCTATAAAGTGATAAGGAAAGGTTGGATTCATCTCTTCTACCTCTTAAGGTTGTCTGATATTCTGGCAGCCACCATTTTCAGGTGGATTGTTCTCACTATCAAGAGAATTTATTTGCTGAAAGTGACCTTTCTTTCATGTGAATTTAAGCCTATAAGCTTTGGACTTTGAAGACATCTTGAGCCTTCTGACATTCTACCAGCATACAGCAGTGAACTCACTAGCTTAACACTAAGTGCATTGTTTTCTTATAACAGCTTTTTGTTTAGGCCATCAGCCTCACAACCGACTGGTAAATTCAACAATGCAATAGTAGCAGGTAATGTATTAAATTTTATTACTGCTACTGAAATGTAGGGTTGGGGGTGTATACAAATTTTCTTTTACTTACTGGCTACTAGTGCTGATTTACTGGAGTCGGTCCAAATCTAAAATGAAGTTGTTCCATATTTTGGCTATGACTAAGGCTGCCAATTACTAATTAGAGGAGGGCTTATTTAGCTTGGACTTGGAGCTTTTTGTCCAAAAAAAGGCAAGCAACACAGTTGTTGCAGGTACATGTTACAATTAAAATGAGTTTGGGACAAAGTTCCTGGTCACCAGATAACTTTAAAATAATAGCTAAATCTGTAGCAGAATAATATAATGGTATTTCATTCAGCTCATTTTGTGTTTGAAAGTTCTGCACAAGGAGGATACAGTGTTGTCTTTTTCCTAGACAAGAATGTGTAGGGATGATTCTTGTTTTAGTATGGCCTGAAGGTTAGGGCTAATCCAGTGAAATATTCATGGGACCAGGGAGAGGATTTCAGTGTGGAGTTGTCACCAATAGATAAAATTTAGAATTTTGCATTTTTATTTCTTCATATGGTCACTTGAGTAATTAGAGTACATTTTAAAAATCTACCTTCCCTGGATACCCTGTATGCAGAGAAGCCAACCATTCCAGTTTTGGTTAAATCACTCCTGATGTTAACCTCATTTTACTGCCATTATGATCATTGCTTCTGATTCTGATAGTTTGGTTAAATAAAACTAGTTCAAACCTGCAACTAGTACATACTTATGAGAAATGGTAATTCATCACAGAAGAGACATTTGAACTATTACTCAGAATGGCAGATGTGTGTATTTTTTATTTTATTTTATTTTATTTTCACTGTGTCAGTTGAGGAACAAAAGGAAGAGGTAGAGCTGGCAACTTGTGTGTTAAGCTTTTGAAATTTTTCATGTGAGTATAGACTTGACATACAGGCAGTAGCCTTCTTGTATTAATGTTTGATCTCTTTTTCAGATCTCTCCAAACAGAATTGCAAGAATTAAGGCAAGCAAAGGATGACTTGTCCTCCAAGCTTTCTGAAGTCCAACAGGCTAGTGGGGATAATCAGGAGCATTTTGACAAAGAAGTAGTTGCAAATAAAATTTCACAGATTGAGCAAGAAAATTCTGATCTCCGAGTTCGACTGCAGGAGCTTGAGGACGCATTGCAAAAGGCAGTTCAGGAGAAAGACAAAGTTGAGGCATTATTATTTGAAAAAGAGGGTAATTGGGAAAAGGAGAAGAAAGATTATCTGCTTCAGATTGATGAGATATCCTCAGAGAAACACCGCATAGAGAGTGATCTAACTGAAACTTTGGATAAACTGAAGTTGCTTGAATCACATGCGGAAAAAGAAAGAACTGAGCATCAGGTACAAATTAAAGACATTTCCTCTCAGAAATGTCAGGTAGAAAATGACTTGAAGGAAACTTGTGAAAAGCTTGAGTCTCTGACTGTTGGGAAGGAACGAGAAAGGGTGGAAATGGAAAGTAAAATTGAAAATTTGACCAAAATATTGAAAACACAGGAGTCACAAAGGCAACAAATAGAGGACAAAATTGGTAATCTGATATATGAAAAGTCTCAGTTAGAAAATGATGTAGGATTAATGGAGGCCAAAATTCAGCTTCTCAATTCTGAATCAGAGAGTTTAAAAATACAAGCAAATGAGACAATTGATGCATTGTCTAATTCATTGACACGGGTCAACAAAGAGAAAGCAGAATTGGAGATAAACATTGTCAGTGTCAATGAAAAGAATAACTCCTTGCAGATTGAATTGACACACTTGTTGTCAGAATTGGACAAAGTGAGGGAAGAAATGGAAAAAAATCAGCATGATGCTGCAGAAAAAGTAGGCAGTCTGTATGAGAAAATTGCATATTTGGAAAACGAAAGAGGGGAATTGGGCCAAAAGCTGGAGGATTGTTTTCTTGAGAAGAACGAGTTGGACATCGAAGTATCACATCTTCAGTGTCGAATCAATGTGCTGGAAATGGATCTTGCACAGGTTAAAGCTGAACATGATCAAAGCTTAGTGCAATACAAGACTGAATTGGAAAGTGTAAGGAGTGAAAAGAGGCAGATTGAGAAAGATATGGAGCAGTATGGAATTGATTTGTTGAGCCATGCTGTACAAATCCAGACACTCCAAGCTAACCTTGATAGGTGAGTATAAACAAAGCTGATAACAGGGTTCCCATGCTACCATGAACTCGGGTATTTTGTTAGTAAGAGCTCAATTGGTGTTTTGATAAGTGTATTGTTTTGTAAATTTATGACATGGATGAGTGTCTGTTGCAAGTCACTTGTTTCATGTAGGATTGCATGGTCAAATATTTCCCTGAGGCCTGTATAAGTGGAATTTTACATTAAAATTCAGTACTTTTTTTTGGTAAAGGGATATAATTTTATGGGCTTGTCAAAATTGAAAATGATCCTTTTCTAAAAACGTTTCTACTTATGAACATATGTAGTTAAGCAGGGTAAATATAATATTTTTATAGAATTAATTGAAATGTGTTACATGCAAATTTATATTAATTTCCTTAGTTATACATGTTTCTAGTGATACATCCTTTAGTTTACTACATGTTCAGATGCCTAGTTAAGATGTTGCTTCTCAAAATTGAAACAACTTTTGATGTTAAAGATGCAAGATTTTGAAGCCAAAACACTTTCTAAAATTCTGTTCAATAATGGTCATAAGTGAGGCTTGAAAAATTGAATTTCATCTTGGAAGAAGAAACCTGGAAATTACATGGAAGTTTAAGATTAATGGAACTCTTGATGTGTTTGAGTTCAACCCAAGGATCACAAGGCTTTGCCAAATGTTTGGTGCAAATTCAGATCCAAGGATAGAATTGTTGTCTCCAGCACTGATGTTTAATAAAGATTGTTTTTTATATGTATATGAAACTTCAGCATATGCTTTTACTGATATTTAAACAGTGTTCAGAGAACGGTTATTGACATCTTCAAGATAACGGCAAAGTAATGCATCCATATTGTGTACTGAAGATATCTTGCACAATGATACAAATGTGAACAGGTTAGAAAATAAAATTCCACTTTTATCCCATCAATTAGACAAGGGAGACAAAAGCGTACAGTAGTCTTCAATTTAACTTGGATCTGGACTTGATTTTCCTTTTATAATACTGCAATTAGAATGACTTTACCCACTGCCTGATTTAGGATGTAACTGTGACTACTGTAGTATCAGAAATTTTCCTGGGGGACCAATTTTCCTGATTTTTGTTGTTGCCCTGAACCATGAATTTGAAGACCCAATGAAAATTGGGCCCAGTGTGATTATACACCCCCCCCCCGTTACTGAGTTTCATTCCTAGATATTAACAAAGCTTCTAGTATATGATAAATCAATGTCAAGACTAATTTGGTAATAAAATATTAGCTTGTGCGCATGTTTGATTTATTTTAAGCCTTTGAATCAAGAATTATAAAGCATGTTATATTGTTCCAGTGCTCATATAGTGATACATGGTTTTCAATAGATGCATACCCTCGGGTTTTGACATGTGGAATTTAAAACTAACCCATTTTTGATGCATGGAAGTTTTGACTTGTGCATCTTTTTGATGCATGTACATTTGGGATGAAACATCATTCTTAATTACCCTCGATTCACTTCCAGGTTAGTTTCTTACTAAGAGTACACTGTCCAGAGCAAATTTAATGTAGGAGGCACTGATTGACATCTGCTCAACAATGGTTTAAACCTTGACTGCCAATAATATTGCACCAGTGGAAGATATACATGAACTGGGCAGAGCTAACAGTTCACTGAAGTCAGGATTCAGCTGACTTAGGTTGGATTGTTTTGAGATTACTTTTGAAGTTTATGATAGAGAAAGCAATTATGTCATGAATGGACTGCCTTTTGATCAGATATCTGCATTGGTAAATTTGCACATCACTTTATAATCATCTGGTCAGAACTGGAGCATATTATTATGGCAGCTCGCAAAGCTGGTTGTCAACGAAGTTAACCAACTTGAATTGTTTTATTGGCAAGTTGCTTCATTTAGCTGGATGTTTTAAAGTTCAGAATCATTTATGACTTCACTGGATTCATTTCTGATAAAATATCGGCATTTGTTTGATTGTGCTTTAAACTATAATCTGTTAGACAAAACGGGAATATATGGCTTCTCTCTAAGCCAGTTTTCAGTTTGGGTTTGTGTTTTATTGGCAATTAATTTGCTTAAATTGGCAAATCGTTTAAAACCTCAAATGTTTTATTTAATGAATCATTCAGAAAAAAATTTAACGGACACATCACTCAGTGCATACATCTGAACTTTAAAATCACAATGGCCCATAAAAAGTATATTTTCTTTTCTGTCTCAGTCTCGGATGGCAAAACTGTCAAAGAAAATGTGTTTAACTCTTTTATAGCACTGTTAATGCATTGTGTACTCTTTCAGCACTGTTAATGCATTGTGTACTCTTTTATAGTACTATTAATGCATTGTGTACTCTTTTATAGCACTATTAATGCATTGTGTACTCTTTTACAGTACTATTAATGCATAGTGCATTATTATTTTGATTTGTCTTTCTAAATTGGTGTTTTCCTCAGATTTGGAAAGGGAGATACTGTCCCATGCCCCTGTGATCCTATTTGCAACACTGATAGAATGTCCATGTATAATAACTTTTCTTGTAATCTCCACACTTTTTGACTGCCACATCAAATTATCTGGACTGTAGTAAGCATTTATTTATACCTTTGCATCAGTAGAAGAGAGAGGGAATTGGGAAATGAAAGTTTCGTCATGCGATGGTAGGGGGTGGTACTAAACAAAAGATGTATTTTTTATATATATTTGAAATATGCTTTTGAAAATTTGTTTGGGGGTTGAACTCTGACATCGTACACAGTGCAATAGAAAATTGTGTAATTGTGTTTCTGATTGGGCTGTGTTTTAAATTTTCTGTATTTCCTGTAATAGGCATATAAAATGTTGGATTGCTTGTGGGCTTTTTTTTTTCTTCATTTTCCTAAAATAGTTTTTATACTTTGTATATTCACAGTTACTTTTGATGGTCAAATTGAGGAACTGTGAAATTATGAATAACATACTGAAATGAAAACATAAAAATGAACAGACTTAGTGTAATAATTTCTGGAAATAATGTATCCGCAAAAATACAATTTCAGACAACTTGTTATGCTTAGCTTTACAAAATATTGCCAGGGATAGTACTAAATTTTTTCAGGCAGTCTCTCTGCATTTCAACCAGAATGATAAATTTCCTAAATATGAAAGGAATTTAACAGAAATTAAAGGTTGCACTTCCAAATTTATGCACACTTTTTCTTCTTTTTTTTTTTTTTCTTTTTTTTTATAAAATGAATTTCATGCATTTGGATATTCTAGAATAGATCCTGATCTTTGCTGTCATGTCTCATTTTCTTAAGTCCTTCATGTGTGCATACTTGTAAGAAATGATGATTTCATTGCAGAAGAGACATTTTAGAACTATTACTTATAATGGCAGATTGTGGAAATTTTTATTTTATTTTATTTTCAGTGTGTCAATTGAGAAACAAAAGGAAGAGGTAGAGCTGGCAGAACTGAAGAAGTTTTTGGCAGAAAGGGAGTGCCACTTTTCTGCAGTAGAGGAGTTGTTGAAGAGGTAATTCTAACACTTGCAAAAGCAACCCTTTCTTTTTCTGATTGGTATTGTTAGACCTTTGGCAGTAAAATCTAGCAAATGTTGTTGGATATTCTTTGATGTCATGACTTGCTTCTGACTTAATGCCATGAAGAATTATATTTGGTGAATTTTGAAAAAAAAATTGTTGCAATTTATTTTTAGAAAATGGTAGAATTGAGATATAAGGATATTTGTTTAATACGTGAATTCTTATCATTTTGTTTATTTCCAAGTGTCAGACTGAAGCACTATGAAGTAGTCAATAATAAATTCCAAAAATAACCAGATGTGTAAATTTGGTTAATTTACAGGAACACAATGTTTTTTACTTAGCTTTATCAAATGTTGCTATGGATAGCACTTAATGTTTAGGGTGAATTGCCAATTAATTTAAAAAAGTTACGATGATTTTCATAAATATAGAGTAATTTAGAAAAAAATTTAAGGCAGATTTGCAAATTTGCACATTTTTTAGAAATGGACTTAAATGTGCACATTATGGTATTCTAGAATAGACTCAGGTTCTTGCACTGCCATATCTCAGTAACTTCAGCCATTCAGATGTACATACTTAAGAGAAATGGTGATTCATAACACAAGAGACATTTAGAACTATTGCTCAGAATGGCAGATAGGTGGATTTTTTTTTGTTGTCAGTGTGTCAATTGAGAAGCAAAAGGAAGAAGTAGAGCTGACAGAATTAAGGAAGCATACAGCAGAAAGGGAGTGCCACTTTGCTGCAGTAGAGGAGGAGTTGAAAAGGTAATTCTAACACATTTGCAAATGCAGTGTTGATTCTGATTGGTCAGACATCAATATTTGTAAAATCGCAGCAAACCAGTTAGGTTATTTGGAGCCAGGGCAATTAAAGTAAGGTGCCTTGATCAAGGACAAACCATTTTAGCCCACTGTGATCCAGTTGTAGGATTCAGACCTGCACCCATTTGGTCAGGAGTCTGGCTTGCTATACACTTACGAGCCACTGTACCAACCACGGACCTGTCCACACTTACCATTTTGCTTTAAGTCTTATGAAAATAACCCTTAAAATATGGAGTTAAAGAATGAAAGCAAAAATTTTGTAAATACGACTGGTGCAGTGAAATCTGGATAATTGGCTCATCTGCATTTGATTTAGATCAGGGTTTCTTATTAGATTTAGTGGAGCTGGTCAGGGAACCAGATTACCATATTTGCTGGCCTATAAGACAATACTTTTTGATCAGAAATCTTATCTTCGTCTCATACTCCAAATCGACTTATATATGGATTATGTCATCTGAATCACTTTATCATATTTTTCGTATGGAAGATAATTCTCCAACAGGACAAAAAATAATGTGTCAAAAATATTTCATTTTGGGGAAGAGATCATGTATGAAAAATTAAGGATCCCACACTGAGTATTGTGAACAATTACATGATCATCAGGATTAAAAATTAACATACATCAGATGTAATTGCGCTAAAGCAGCATGCATCAGAATGTACATTGTAATATACATTGTTTAAATTTGATTACATATATGTGCATTAGAATTGACAAGTTAGAAGATGAATAACCATGACAAAGACATATTCCATCCCAATTTTCTTCTTGCATCGAATGATCAAATAAAACTTGTGCCCCATTGAGAGAAAGAGACAGAGGGATGTCTTCATGATTGTAAATCTGTATTGTTCACTTACCTGATGACTGATCTTACTCATGTACAAGTTGTAGTACCATATTCCATTATCAATTAATGCACTAGGCAAGCAATTCCTTCTAGTTTCTGGTGCCACTTCCATTATCCAAGAATCACAGTGATGTTTACATGCTAATTAAGTATGTTACAGATGTATTCAGTCATTCCAAGCTAACACCTGTTTTGAGGTCAAGATTCGGCCGACCAGATCATATTGACGAGGCTGCCAATAGGGAAATGAGGCTACCCATGGGTATTATGAATATGGTACCATATAATGAAAGGAAATACCAGGTGGTTACTCATGTAAATTTCTCAGCCAGTGACATCTTTTGAACTTGCTGATGGAACGGAAAGCACTTTAAAGTAACATCTAGCATGAGAAAAGATAAAATACAATTGCCGCCCAAGTACAGGAAGAGTACAAGTACTTTAAAAAAAAATCTTATTTGTTGGGAATGGAGAAGAAAATTAGACAGCATGTTAAGTGGTCATTCTTGGGATTTAACCTAAATGAGTCTATATGGATGTAACTATTGTGAATATTTAAACCCTGAAAGAGTATGGAATGTATTTTCATAGTTTACATTTACTGTTTGATTTATTAATGTTTTCTCTCTTTGACAAAAGCTTCAGCTAAACAGGGGCAATAAAGTAATAAAAAAAAACAACAAAAACCCACGAAGAGCTGAAATCTCTCTCTATATCTCTCATATATTCCATCATATTTTATTTTGATCATGAGGTGCAAGAAGAAAAATGCAATGGAATATATATATGCATCCCTCTCTCTGTATCTCTCTTCCCAGAAAGAACCTGTGGAAAAAGCATTTTAGCATTAATGATACAATTTCCCTATTGCTGTTAATCTGAAATAGCATAAGTGGTACTTTTAATATTTATGAAACCGAAAGTTGTTATAGTTTAATTCCGCATAGCATCACGTTTTATCCTATCTGTAACTCAGTAAATTTTCAGGTCAGTGTCATTATATGTGCCTAAAAGTACATAATACATTTAAACTACTTCATGCGAAACAAATTATGTACTTTTAGTTACATTTAATAATCCTGATTGGAAAGGTTATCGAGTTATAGATAGGATAAAATTCACGATGCTGTGTGGAACGAAGTGAAAAAGACAAAGCAGAGATGCTGATCTGGCCTCATCTTATACTCAGCATCAACTTATATATGGATGAAGGATGGAAAATTTGCAGATTCGACTCCACATTGACTTATAGGCCGGCAAATACAGTAACTTTACAAAATGCAAAACATCTACTTTATCAAGCTGTTACTTATAAAAATTTTCAAAGATGGCATCCAACAAGTGATACATGTTCAAGACAAATGGGAAAATATGACTCTTAAAATGTGTTAATAGTCAGTACTGAAGAATAAAAAGGAATATTCAGATCCTTGGGAAAAAGATCAGATTGGGCAAAACTTGTGTTTATTGGACATGGCACGTCAGTTTGAGTAAGTTGGGAAATATAATTGCCGTTGTCATGTGAAATAAAAAAAAGAATTCAAAACTTACATCACGCTGAGATATGGCAACAAGCCATTGAGCTCTATATGGCATGGAACTGAAGCTTGTGCATCTGCACTGGAGGTAATTAAGGTCTAATGGTTCTTTACAAACTTTTTAGTTGAACATAATGTTTACTTTGCATCAGTTTCAAATATAACATCTCGACTTGTTCAGTACATGTTTTCCAACTTTCCTATATCAGTACATGATATTTTGTTAAATTTTTCTGAAATCTAGTTTAACTTACAGGAGAGAAATGAACTGCATTACTGAGGTCTTGTTAGGGTTGGCAAGGTGTGCTGTGATATAGTACCATGGAGAACCACATTTTTTTGCAAATTTGATTTTGTTTTCATTGTTTAAAAAAAAATATGTTAAGATTGGGATATCAAATTGGGGGTATTTGTCTGAGAAATTTGTTCATTGCTTGACTGTTACAGATATTTGTTTTATAGCATTGCTAATAATACTTGTGACAATAAAACCACCATTAATGTCCCCAAATTCTCTAATTACATGACAGTTATACCTAAATATCAGGTAATTAATGTAATTTAAACATATTTTCTGTGTATTTAAAAACAAATTCGTGTTCTCCAATATCATCTATGAGGTGTTCATGATTTTCATTTTTACCAGAGGTAGCTGTAGTAGCACAGTTGGTGTATGGACTAGTAATCCTAGGTCATATGATTGATACCTGCCCAGGCCAGACCAAGTTAGCTGCCTTGCTGTGTCATTAGGAAAGGAACTTAGCTCCCATTTCCTTGGCATGATATGGCCAGTAATGTTTTAAAAGTGTAGTAAATCAAAATGTTTCAGTTAAGATGCACTTGCAAATGATATGTAATTAGTTCCTCTGTTTTAAATATGCACATTTTACTGACAAGTTCATAGAATATGTGATTGGCTAATTACCTGCCTTGGAAAAAATCTTTAATAAATGAAACATACATCATAGCTCATAGCAGTTATCAGGTGAGATATGCATTTCAGAGAAACCTTTTCACCTTATCAGCATTAATAATGATAACTTTCTGTACACAGTGTTTTGGAGAAAAATAAGGAGCTGGAAGCAGGCCTGTCCAAATCTTCTGAGGAGAAAACGAAGGCAGAAGAACAGCTTATGTTGGTCAAAGAAGAACTGGACAGGTAAATTAATGACATTTGTGCAGAGGCTCAGACACTGCAATCATGGTTATACATGTTTATGTTCTTACACTTAAATCACTCCACCTGCTTCCAAACAAGTATAAAGCCACACAAAATGCCTTTTTCATGTCCAGAAGTAAATGCAGTAGGAACAATTGCAACACATATATTCATCCCTCGATATGTCTATTACAAGTTTGACAGTTATGTCTAAATTGCTTGATATAAGGAATTATGATGCATGGTTCACACAACCTTGAAAAATCCTTGGTGCCCTGAAAACTCCAAGAATTTAATACAGTACCTGCTACTTCTGCATTGGTTTCTTTGTCAGTCCCACATTCAAACTGATTATTCCCTCCAGTTAGTATTGGTAGGCCAGAATTGATAAGGACATTATCCCAGTCTAACTCCTTGCTTAGTCACAGCCAACATAAGGAATATCTTCTGTCCTCCTTGGACAATGATTGCAATACATGTGTGCTGTAATGTTTATCAAATTTACCTTCATTTTTGGTTTTAACAATTTTGTTTTTCTTTTTGCATTTCACCTACCATTTTGTATTGATTTAGTTTTTTTTAGTCCTTGCTATTTTACAGGCTTTCTTTGTAATGAAAGGAGTGAATAACAAATATTTTATCGAGTGGGTGAAAAATATCCATTATTCATTCATAGCAAGCAAATTTTCTTTTTATTTTATGTTCAAACATATTGGCTACCAAGATGTACTGTATAACAGATTGAAGAAGCAAATTTCTTACTGGATCCCTCGCAATATCAGCAGTTTATCATTCATTCTTTGCTGTGCTTTGTGATTATTCATGCAGAAAATATAAACAGTAACATAATTCTCCTTCCCAAGTCAAAGTAAAATGGGAAATTAAAGAAAAAAATTGTGCCATGTTGGATTTGAACACGAGTCTTTGACAGGAGGCAGTCTTTTTAACCTTGCGACTATGTAAACATTTAAAGATAACTTAGCATTTCATGGTTATAGCTTTATCTGTGTCTATTGATGGCCAGTGAAAGAGTATATTTTTTTACTCCACTGAAATATCAATATTATTTCTCTCAGAAAATCCAGTAATTCATTGCGTAGCATAAAATAAATTGAAATATTGGCATTATTTTTTATCTCACTGATTAATTTTTCCTGTCTCAAATTCAACATTGATGAATGTTCTTGCTTGGCTTTATTGGTGTGTTAAACTGTATCCCATCATAACCTATATTTAATATTTTTTCATAATATAAATTCAGGCACAAATAAAAAATACAATTTACTGTAAATGCCACATTTAACTTTTTATTCATCACTACACTAAGACTTTGAATAGCAATAATGCCCTGTTTTTCTTTTTATAATGAACTGGATAAATATTGTCTGTAAAATGTTATGAATGATAAACCTGTAATGGCAAGGCATATATCAGTTTTCGGCCAGCAGGGGTTTCATTGTCTTCATTTTCACGTTAGGATTCTGTGTTCAAGTTTTGAGTTGTATAACTCCTATACTGAAACTGGTATAATAGTTTTTCCCCTGATTTGAAAGATTTTCCTGACTTGCCTCAGAGTTCCAGATAAGCAACATGTTTGCGTATTTCACACAGACAGTTTGATTAAAAACATGAAATTTTTAAAAATGAGTTCAGTATTACTCCAAACAGTTTAATTTTGAGGCATGTTGTCCAAAGTTGTCAGCATGTTGCTCTTGCTATAAGTACGTTCATGTTGTATGTGGCAAAGTTGGTCAGTATAAACTATGCTGTCAGTTCAGTTTCTGTACACATTTAAAATGATTGTACATGATAAGTATGAGAACACTTGCCCAAATTGGAAACATAATCAAACACAGCCTGAACTAGTCAGGGTCTCTGAGTCATTTGATGCATGCAGAAAGGCATGATTAGGACCCAGTCTCATACTGTATGTTTAGTTTTTTGCAATATTCACAAAACATCTGTCAGATTTATAACAATGCTGTTAGTTACAATCAGGAGGGTAAACTACAGAGTTTTTTCTTATCAAAATGTATGTTGCCTGAGATGGCAGATCGCTGCATTGTCATAATGGTACTCACAATTATGTGGTGGTGTAAAAATGGATTGAACTATCAATTGATTGCATTTGTCACCTCCAGGAAAGTACTATATCATTGGCAAGCAAAACTAATGCCAGACACTATTGCTATTGTGTTGAACTATTAATAATTATGATAGTTGTTCAGATTGCATCATTTAGATGTAGACATGAGCTTGAGTGTCTGCTTTACAGTAGGTAAACTTTTTTTAAAAAAAAACTTAGATCCAGAGCTAGTGTAAATTATGTCACCAAGTTGCTGGAATTACCCAATCTAGAAATCACCTGTATTCAACTTAATTTTGATAACTCTGCTTTTGAATGAAATTATTGCAATATTTATTGCAGTAGTTTCCCATGCTTTCAGTAGTCACCCATACAGGTGAAGATGGCAAGTTACAGTAATGTTATCTGGCATCATACATTTTCCTTTTAAATGGCTTTTTTTTTGTTATAAACTTTCATTGTCATTAAGTGTGGTTAAAAACATTTGTGATGGGTCATGAATGGTCACAAGTAATTTGTTGCCACCAAGATTAAGGTTAGTGGTGAGGGTTGAAACTTTCTTTGCAGGCAAGGCTGAATTTATTTCCATTTTAGTGACATAAAGAAGAAGCAACAGATGGAGGAAGAGCTTGCAGAGTTAAAGAAGAATTGCAAGGAATTGGATCACCTATACATTACAGTGCAAGAAGAGTTGAATAGGTAAAATTGGCATTCAACTATTAATTGTTACTGCAACTGCTAAACTTAATTTGTAGAAGGCAATTTATTCTTGAATACACTATATCTCTTGAGGTCTTCTTTCACAACCTAATCAACTGAAAAAAGTGACAAATACAAAATTCAAATAACCATTGATATAACTAGTTTACATTATGTAGAGTAATTATAATTAGTGTTCAAGAAAGACTAAATGACGGGGGAAAAGGCAAAAAATGATTTATTTAATCAACAGTCAGTTAACCTTAGTGCCATATATGAAAGCTTGACATATCATGAATACTGAGTGCATCCAGAATTCTTTTTCATTAAAATAATTAAAAGTGTTTTTATATTTTGTGATATAACCCTATGATCTTAGCTATTTTATAGCATTGCTTGCATAGATCTATGATACCTTCATGGTAGAGAGAGAAATCTCTTTTCAGATTTACTTTTTGGAACAAGTTGATGAAAATTCCTTTAATATATAAGATCTTCTGTGTAGCTTTACACTGAATTCTGAATATGTTGTGTGAGGTTTTGTTTTCTTAACTGGCCTATCCTTTGCATGTTCTCGACATTTTCTCTATTCCAAATCAGTTATGGCAAACTGTAGACATGGAAATATTCATATTTTGGGATATAAACGAGTCTAGCATAGATTAATACAAAGAAATGTTGGCATTTTTGGACCTTTTGCTCAGTTATTTCTGGGATTGTGCCATGTTAGTTTACCTTTTCACCACAAAGCAGATGATATATTCTAGAAATATGCCTAAGATGAAATATTGAAGTTCAGTATCATGGATTGAATGTTAATGTCTTGAGTTCAACTCAGTTCGGTGTCATAGATAAAAGAAACATTGTCTTTATAACAATGTTTCCACAGAGTCCTAAAAAATTGCTCATGAAGAATGCATTGTAGTTGACATAACACTAATAACTCATTGCAGGGTAGTTTTGGACAAATGGACCATAAGATGTGAAAGTGGTTCTTACTGTTTTGTTTTCTTCCCACAAGAGACGAAATTGAGGTAAGGCAAGACCAAGTGACGGACTATGATCAGATATCAACTTGTCTGTGTTAAATGTTTTAAAATGGAGATGTATGTCTTGATCATGTTGCTCCCATTATCATTGACTTGATATAAGTTTCATAAGGATATTTAGTAGATGCCAAGGTGGTCAAAATGTCAAAGGTGGGATCATCAAGCAACTTTTGTTTCTGGCAAAGGTGAATATTTTTTCATGCTATTTTAATTTCTTTTCTTAGTTTGTCAAAGGAAAAGCAGTGTATAGAGGCAGAACTGGTAGTGGTCAAGAAGGATTGCAAAGAGAGGGAACACCAAATTACTACATTTCAGGATGAGTTTAACAGGTGAATATCTACACGTATGAGAATAGTAGAACCTTCCAATCCATATGATTTAACCATAAGTCTTATGATAATGATTCTTAAAATACGGACTTAAGGAATAATAGCAAAATACAAATATGATTGTTTCACTAAAATCTGGATATTGGTATGTCCATCTTTGATTCGGATATGGGTGTCATATTAGAATTGAGTTGGTCAGGCAACCAACTAACTTTAAACTGCACATATTTTTCCACGCATAATGTCTGTATGATCAAGCTCTTGCTGATGGAGTTTGTTTTAAAAGTGGTGTCCACCAAGCAATACATGTTAAAACTTAAAGGAACAATGAGCCTCTTAAAATAGTCAGCATAGAACAGTAAAAAGACTATTCAGAATTCTTGTGAACAAAGCCTGGAAGGCAGTAATTACATTTAACATCATATGTTGATGAGTATGTCTTGTGGCAAGAGAGATGATTGCAGTTGCCGTGTGAAATTGAAAAAACAAAGTCAAGGATTGTGTCAAGAACATTGAGCTATACAGGGTTTGGAACTGCATTTTGTGAAACTGTACTGGAAGTATTTAAGGTCTAAATGTACTTACAGATTTTTAGTTGAACATAATATTTGCCATCTCTGCATCAGTTTCCATCTTGACAATATCAGTAAATGTTATTTAACACCTTACTGAAAATTGGTCTGACTTTTGGAAAAATATTGACTGCCTTACTTCAAAATTCTTGTTAGGTTTGGCATGTTTGGAATAGCAGACCTACCAACCCTTACAATTTTGCTTCAAGACTTATTGAAACAATCTACAAACTATGATCTTTGGGAATGTTAGTATAAAATATGAAAATACAATTGCAGTAAATTGATACTGATTTGTCCCATTTTCTTCAAGAATCCACGCCAACTTTACAGCGCATACCTCAGACATATTAATCCCCCAAAGTTCATGTAAGCTGGCTGCATGATCAAACTTTGGAGATCTAAAAACATCATTCAGCAGCAATTGACCTATTATAAAGTTCTAATAGATCTATGCAGAAATGTAAAAACTATAGTTGGATATTTGATCATGCTTGGTAGAAAGCAGGAAAGGTGAAAATTACATTAATTGGAATCACATAAATCTAGCATTGATCAGAGTAGGAAAAGTATTGCCACTGCCATGTCAAATCTGCCAACCCATATGATTTGACCATAAGTCTTACTAAAATGACCCTTAAACTACAGACTTAACAGAATAATAGCAAAAAAATAAGAAAAACAATTGATGCAGTCAAGACTGCGAACTGGCTTGGCTGTGTTTGATCCAGAAACAGCTTATGGATCCATGAGAATGCTGAGATTGTACAAATTAGAATCTTTGGAGGGAAGATGAACGTGACATATCTGAACTAACAACATATCACCATTATTCATTTATCTTTTATGTGAATGCCAAGAATATAGATGTAATTTTTCTTAAGTGCTGATTCAGTGTTAAAATTTTGTGATAAAGTTTTGAATGTCCTGTCTTACAGCAGTTGATGTATTCAAAACATAAATTCAGTGTAAAGTTTAGTATAATAATACTGCAGTGCCACAAAGTATTTCACAGGCATGACAATGCATTGCTAAGAACCATTGTCTGAATTATATGTGCAAATATTTTAACATCATACCATCTGAACCATCAAGGCCTTTTGCATAACTCTGTAGTTGTGTTCCAAGACCTTATTCTGTGCTTCTGCAAATTGTGCAGTCTAGTTTACAGTTGGATCTCACACAGGGCAGTGTAGCTTAGCCCCCCCCCCCCTGTTCTCATTGAGATCAATAGCAGGGCCACTGTGTGTAGTTTGTCATGAGTGATTGCTCAGTATTACATAACAATGGTTAGCTTCGGTGATGACAGAAAGGCAGTATCCCTCGAATACACTGAATATTTTATAATCTTGACACGGGATAGATACCTTAAAAATGGATTTATGTTGAAGTTGGAAGTTTACTTATATCTGTTTAAAGCAGTATGTCAAATATCTTCGATCTTTTTGCATGCAGTTAGTAAAGATTTTCTTGTGCAGGTGGGCCTGGCTTAAGGCAAAGAGGGGACTTATTAATTTACTGTTGACACTTTGGCATGTGGATATTGATACTTTCCAACTATCTCTTCCTTTGTCAGTAACTCTACTGCTCCTAAAGTACTGGGTAGAAATTCACCAAATTTGGCACATACGTTGCCCAGGATATAACCATATACCTAAGGATTTAGATTTGGAAAGGGGCATAAAGGTCAAATATACCAATTTCAGTGACATTTTTTAATGTTCTTGGTTCAAATTTAAATATGCAATAATAGCAGGGGAACATGTTATATATGTGACAAGCTTTTCTTGTTGCAACCCCAAGGTCAAGGTTAGGGATGTTGTTCTTATTTGGGTTTAAGAGACTTATTGTCCTTTAGTTTTGAATATGTATGATTTGTTGGATACTATTTTTACGAAGTTATGTAAGCTACAGCTTGATCATGCAGATGTTTTGCATTAAAAAATATTAGGCAGTCATCTCCATCTTGTTGTGGATTTTATCCAAATGTTCAGTGCATGATAGGCAAAACATGGCTGTCAATGTAACTTGTGTAGGAAGAAACTGGGAAAGTCCTGTTAAGAACCAGTCTTTTGGGAAGCTGCTGGCAAGCTTTTGCACATTTGCTGAGCCCGAGACTCAAACCCACATGAGGTGAGATGGCAGTGATCAGTAAAGGCAAGCGCTTTATTCCACTCAGCCACCCAGTTGAGGATGTAATGTGTAATAATAATATGGGGATTTGCCATGGCTTGTAGCACTAGTTTGAAATTCCTTTAATAATTATGACCAGTTTTTGAGATCTTTTATGAAGTTGCACTTGTCATTAGTCATAGTGGATAGCATATTGCTTAGAATGTCAAATTTGTCTTTCCATTTTCAGCTTATCAGAAGCAAAGCAACAGTTAGAAGCAGAGCTTGCAGAAGTGAATAGGGATTACAAAGAAAGGGAACATGAGCTTGCTTCAGCACAAGAGGATTTAAACAGGTGACTGTGCACACATATGAAGAGAGAGAGTGCATCGTCATAGTTGGTTAAGTTGCTTTTATCCCAGAAATTTTAATGGTTTTCTAGCACATTATGTATCCAGCTAAGTTATATGGTCTCGGGCTGTACTAGAGCACTGAAGGCTATATTGATGCTTTTGTTCACATATTTTACATTTCCAGGAAGAATTTGGCCCAAAAAGTCATTATTTACGAGACACAAAAACCCCTACAAAGGAAGCCCAAAAAGAAAACAAACTTTAATAAGTTGTATTATGAAAAATCTTAGTCAGTGACGTAGTGGTCTGGCCTTTAATACCAGTCATTAAATATTTTAATTAATGATAACTAGTTAATACATGCAATTGCCAAAATAAAAATTACATTGCTTAATTACTACCATAGTATCTTCTGTTTAGACTTGACAATAATTCTTAATGATGAAGTATGAGTTTGAAGCCCATAGTGAAAATTTCATTAAAGTAAGAAAGATTGGTAATTTATACATTGGGAACTCCTTAAGTGTCCATTCCTGAATATCAGTATTAAAACAAAGTTTCAGTTAAGATGCACTTAAATGATACGTAATTAGTTCCTCTGTTTTAAATAATGCACAATTTATTGATAAGTTCATAGAATATGTGATTGGCTAATTACCTGCCTTGGAAAAAATCTTTAATAAATGAAACATACATCATAGCACCTAGCACAGTTATCAGGTGAGATATGCATTTCAGGGAAACCTTTTCACCCTATCAGCATTAATACTGATAACTGTCTATACACACAGTGTTTTGGAGAGAAACAAGGAGCTGGAAGCAGACCTGTCCAAATCCTCTGATGAGAAAACGAAGGCAGAAGAACAGCTGATGTTGGTGAAGGAAGAACTGGACAGGTAAACTAATGACATTTTTCAGAGGCTCAGACACTGCAATCCTTGAATTTGAGATGCTGCCTTGAAAAATCCTTTAATTTGAGGTGTTGTCTTGAAAAATCCTTGAATTTAATAGCAGTAATAAAATACCTGCTACTACAGCACCACCCCCCCCTTCCAATTTAATCCAGGATTGGAGGTGATTGGTCCCCATTCCAGAAAGTGTGCCTTCCTCCTCTCTCACATCCTCAAGCCCCACCCCCCTCCCAACCTCCACCATGGATTTTGCTCCCGTTGATTTCAAAATTGGGCAGATTTGATGGACACTGGACCTGCTTCATCGCCTCAAGCTTGGACCAAGAAAAATGAGAGGGGCCACCACTCTGAACACTCTAGAAGATTCAGCATTCCTAGGAGAGGTACTAATAGTGTTAGTCCCATTATTCACCAGTGAGTGGCTTCTGGATAAGGTCAAGCTCATTTCAACATCTTGGAAGACAGACATTCTTTCTTGCCTTGGGAGCAGACTCAGGATGGTGATATTTCCATCATGATGGACTCAGATGAGTTCTCAGAGAAACTTGTTGGAACAAGCCCTCTCCTTCCATACGGGTTCCGATCTCCATTCCAGGTTTTGGAAGAAGAGGAATATGGCCATCCTTTAAGGTGGTGAACGAAGTTTACGACCTCCTTCCACCAGACTTGTGTCCTAAGCATTCCGGCATTGAAGACAGAGATTCTCCAGTCTGGAGAGGCTGTAGAGGGCAGCATCCCATCCATCCCATCCCATCAGTTGCTCCTGAACTCTGCAATGATACAGGAACTTTGTACACTTTTTCTTGGGATGAGTTCACCAGGCAGCAAAAGATATTTTTTGTCCCCTATTCATTGCTTCAACTTCAGCTGCTGGTTCCTGTTTGCAGCTATTGAGTCTAATTGCCAGCTTGCTTTAGCCCTTTTTCAGGAGTTTGGTTGAGGTTCACAGATAATGTGTGGGACCATACCACCTTCAAAGATGGCTACTGACTTCATTTCTGGGAACATCTTCCCTTATCACAGTTCTTATCTTTCTCCAGTCCACACTGGCTCAACCTTGGATGCGGGAGGTAGCGGGTTCGAACCTTGGCCAAGTCATACCAAAGACAGCATTACGAGGTTAGTGTTAGGACCTGGTGTCAGGATAATGTAACTGGGTGGGACTTTATGCTACATGTCTGCGGCATGATGCCCCAGTGCTAGACATCACTATAAACTGTCACACTGCAGATGTCGTAACGATATGACTGAAATTTTTTTAAAGCTACATTAAAAATCCAAATCACACACACAAACACTGGCTCAATTAAAGGAAGAGAAGAAGGGCACAGTCTAGAAGGTGGGAAATGACCTGACTCCAGTTTTCTTTTGCCAGATCTTTCAGGTATCTACAAAAGGCATAAAGTTTTTTGGCACATAGTCGATCTTTCTGCTTTAGAAATTTATTCAGGAAGAATTCTTCAAAACTAGAGATGAGGGTTCCATGAGGCTGAGTTGTTTAAAGCACTCATCTTAACTGATCACTGCCATCTCAGCTCTGTCCACTTGGTTCAATTCTTGGGCTTGGCCAGTGTGGATATGTGAGAAAGCTTTCCAGTAGTTTCCTGTGGTTCTTACTTGGGCTTTCCTGGGTTCTTTCACCACCAGTTATACTGGCTGCCATGTATTTGTATATCTTGTGTTACAAAATGGCATTAAATCCACAACAACTTCAAGATGCAGATGACTGCCTAATATTTTTTAATGCAAAATATCAGCATGATTAATTTGTAGCTTATAAAATTTTGTAAAATTGGCATCCAACAAATGATAACATATTTAAAATGAAAGGACAACAAACCTCTTAAAATGTTTTAAATTGTCAGCACAGAAGAATGAAAAAGAATATTCAGAATTCATAGGGGAAAAACAGGGCAATAATTACTTTTATTGGACACCATGGGCTGATTGAGTAGGTCAGGAGATATGATTGCCATCAATTTAAAAAGAAAAGAGGGAAGCCATTGAGCTCCATAGGGTTTGGAACTGCAGTTTGTGAAATTGTACTGGAGGTAACTAAGGTCTAAATGTGCTTTACAAACTTTTTAGTTAAGCATAATGTTTAGTGTCACTGCATCAGTCTCTGATTATACTTCTAAACTTTTTAAATGCATGTTTCCAGTTTGACAATATCAGTACACGATAAATTATTACACATTACTGAAAATTTGCCTGACTGATGGACAAATTTTGACTACCTTACTGAGAAGGTCTACCCAGATGGAACCTTTCATGGGTTCTTTGGGTGTTGTTGAAATCCCCTTATGAACCGATGAGTGAAGCTTCCTTTGAAAAACATTGCCTCTAAGACATTTTTTGCTCTCCTCACCACCCTCAAGGAGAAGACGCAAGTTTTGTGGTGAAGGGTTGTTTTGAGTTCAGCAGTAATTGTAATTCAGTTTCACTGCTTTGCAATCCTGGGTTTCGAAGAATCATCTAGCTTCATTAGCTCTGTTGAGATCCTCATTCCCACTTCTTTCTCTGCTATGGATGATCAAGATGGGCTCATTTGCCTAGTTAGGACCTTAAAGTCTTCTTATTTGACTTCTAAAGGGAGAATGAAGGGTCAGCAGCATCTCTTTGAACCTATTAAGGGTTCCTTTGATATTATGGCATTGAATATTTCCAGGTGGAATGTTCTCACTATCAGTCCCTCATTAAGAGGGACCTTTCTTTCATGAGAATTAAAGCCCATGAAGTTAGGGCGATTGCTACATCTTGGACCTATTTGAATGACTCCCCTTTGGATGATGTTATGAGAGCTGCCTTCTGGTGGTCTCTCACTGCCTTATCTGTTTACCTTTGATCCCTTGATGCATCAGGGCAAAGGTTTTTTTTTTCATGATGCTCTAAATGATTGCAGAATATGTGACCCAACCGTTTACTGGCTTACAGTAGTGAACACTCTTACCATAAGGGTATTACAGTAGTGTTCTATACGAGATTTGTTGAGGCCATCAGCATAAAGCCTAATAGGTAAATGCAGCAGTGCAGTTGTGGCATGTAATATATTGCTGCTATTAAAATGTAATTTGGAGGTTCTAATCTTGATTATGTAATACTTACCTGCTGCCTTTGCAAAAAAATTTTTTGAATAATGATCTTTTGTAAAGGCTTTTCTTTAATATATAAAATACATTTAAGTATGCAGTTAACTCCACCTATACTGAAATCACATGTAATGATATATTGCATGTTATGGACAACGTTGCAAGGTCTCTTTTGATGTTTTATATAATGAATTTTTCTCAGTTACAATATTTGGATATAATGATGCTACTTTTGGAGTCCCTTGGTATATGTGGAGTGTACTGTATGAATTATTTGGTCATCGCAAGTAAAGATGTCTGCAGGTACTTGGCACTCGGTTACCTGGCCATTGATAGTAACCCAGGTAATAAAATGGGCAACTGGGTACCTGCTAAAAATCGAAAAGAAAAACCTGTTTCCAAGTTCAGATCAAAGACATCAGAAGCAAGCGAGACACAGTTTGATGCTTGTATCATGACTGTTGGCAGCTGTGCACATATCCATTGTTAGACCTATGTTAAATTTCCTTATTGTCTATTTATAGTTACTGTAATGAAATAGTTCCAAGAAAACAGATGGGTTTCTTGATCTGAAACCATGTGTCACATATTCATTATAGTTTGATACACACACATGTAGCAGACCAGTCTGAAAAATAAATGGTGCCAAATATTATGAAAAATGGCTTTATCAGTGTGACTCACTGATGTTATATTAGAGGAGAGGGATTTTGTTTAACTTAAAAACGTGTTGCATAAGGAAAAGGACAAATCAGCAGCACTTTACAAATTTTTATGAGAGTTAAGCAGTGATGTGATACAGCATTCATCGTTTGTGTACTTCATGACCATTTGCAGAAGTTAGACATGTAAACTAAATAAATTGAGTGTTATGTATAATAATTCATAAATTTGTTTTGTGTCTAGACTCTTGTACTAAATACTAATCCACAAGGATTTAGCTGATTTGTGACAAGAATCTTAACTGCAGATCCAGGTAAGTAGCAATATAAATGTATGTTTTTCATAGTTTTCTGTAATTATGGCATGTAATATATACAGTGGTCCCCCTCTTATACAGCCACCCCTTCTGCAGCAGGAAAATGGCCTTATAAAACGAGTGGCCTTTCCAGAGGGGAACTATATTTGTGAGAGGTGTATATATATGTGTATTTAGCAGGAAAGCTACATATCACTTGAAGCTGTTAATATCTTCATTTAAAAGCAGCATTATTTATTAAACTGTTCGTCTTGTCTTAAGAGCAGAGTTATTTCAAGGTAACATAAATTAATAGTTCTTATTCTTAGGCGTGGAATGTGAGTTGAATATTGTTGGCATGCGCATAACAAAACCATTCAAAAACATTATTTAAATCCTGGTACATATGTTGTTTCATATTTAAAATAACTCTCTTTCCATTTACTCCCTTTTCCCACTGATGCAGAATCTTTTCCTTATCTTTTACAATCTTGTTCATTTGAATCTTGCCAACATAAAATCTTTCGGCAAGTGAACTCTCTCCATTGTTGTCAAGTCGAATAACTTTTACTTTTCCTTCTAAAGTATTATTTCTTCGTTTACATGATGACGTGTTAAAGTTTTGTAATGATTTATTCCTATGTTGCTAATTGTACAGTACTGTGACCTAATTTTGCAGACGAAACTTTCGTAAACGAAACATCTTGTTATAAAGGAAGTGATACATGTACTGTCACATGATTTTTCGGTCTTTGTTTGGTACCCAGTTTTATTCAAGGTTAATTATGGGTGTGTGTGTGTGTGTTAATTCACAAAATCTACTTTTAGCTATCTGACCATGTTATGATCTTGACAATTACGTCAGTTGTAATTGTCAATTTAAAAAAAAAATCTGCTGTATGAAGCCCAAAGCTCTGTTTTAAACAGTTCTGACCCCATTTCCATCTGACCATGTTATGATCTTGACAATTACATCGGTCGTAATCGTCAATTTAAAAAAAATAATCCGTTGTGTGAAGCCCAAAGCTCTGTTAAAACAATGCTGACCCCATTTCCATCTTACCATATCATGATCTTGACAATTACATCCGGTCGTAATCGTCAATTTAAAAAAAAAAAGCCACTGTGTGAAGGCCAGAGCTCTATCAAAATATTGCTGACCCCATTTCCTGCAAACGTCAGCGTTAATGATATAATAATAACCTTAGTAATACATGTACTTCAGCCAACACTTCTTTCAGTAACGAAAACCTGACATCCAGAAACAGACATTGGGAAAGATAATCAGATTACTTACCTTACTGTATTTAAATATTAGTTCTGGACACATATTAATTATAAAATTGTGGCCGCTTGTGAGGGGTAAATTTTACACTTGTGCACTAATATGTTGGCCGCTGGTCGCGTTAGAGGGGTGGCCTTTCTTGAGGGGTACTTTTGAACACAAACTCTTTTTACACTCAGATTGCTTTTTTTGCCACTTACATTAGCAATGATTACACTTATACCTCTCTTGGGGGTTGGTATGTATGAACCTACTACAAAGCACTTCAGGTTCACATTTAGTACAATTTCCCTTTGATTGTGTACCCGGGTAAGCGATTGTTAGGATCAATGGGTACCCAGTAGAAGTTTCCTACAATGTTGACAGCTTTATTGGCAAGAATATAATGAAACATTTGTAATTGAGGACATGCAGTAAAATTGTATTACTTGACATTAATCAAATTGCCATCTTTGTTTCACTCAAATAAATTCCTCTATCCCATTGTAATGCCTTCTCACCTTTGATGATAAAACCTAGTTGTTCTGTATTGCAACTTTACTATAACAATACATGTAGCACTACATCAGCATATATATATAAATGTCACTTTCTGTGCAGTGCTTTGGAGAGAAATAAGGAGCTGGCAGCAAATCTGTCTAAATCCTCTGAGGAGAAGACCAAGGCCGAAGAACAGGTTCTGTCATTTGAAGAGCAACTTGACAGGTAGGGTACATTTACTGTAACTGTGCAATCTCTCAGTACCAGCAGACCTTCAGATAGCAGGTATGCCAACCCTTACCGTAAGTTTTTCAGAAATGACCCTTGAAATACGGATTTAAGGAGTAATAACACAAAATTACCGAAATGATTGTTTTGGTGAAATCCATAAACTGGCATGTCCATGTTTGATTCAGATCCTGACTTCATATTAGAGTCAACGGAGTTGGTCAGTACACCAGAGTAATATTACAGGAGTACCTGAGATGCTTTAAATGGCACATATTGTTTTCATGCAAAACATCTGTTGGATCAAGCTGATGCTCATAGTGTTTTAAAAATGGCTTCCAACAAACAATACATGTTCAGATTGAAATGGCTCATTAATCCAATCTGAAGTTCAAATGGTCAGCACAGAAGAATAAAAAGGATTATTCAGAATTCTTGTGATAAAGCCTGGAAGGTAACAGTTATGTTTATTGGACATCACATGTTGATTTGAGTATGTCTCATGGCAGGAGAGATGATTGCCATCACAACGTGAAATGGAAAGAAAAAAAACAAAACCCAAGGATTATGTCACATTGAAAAATAACATGAAGCCATTGGAACTGCTGTTTGTGAAATTGCTCTTCTGCAGGTAATTAAGGTCTAAGTGAACCAATTGTTTACCGTCACTGCTTCAGTCTCAGATTACGCTTCTGAAGTTTTTTAATGTATGTTTTCCAATTTGACAATATCAGTAAATTATATTTTAAATTATAAATTAAATTATAAATTTTAAATTGTATTTTATTACACCATACTGAAAATGGAAAAAAATATTGGCTGCCTTATTGAGAAGTTCTTGTTAGGGTTGGCAGGTCTGGGAAAGGACAAATCTGTATGCTTAAAGGAGGTGATTTTAGGAGAGGTAAAATATTATCAAAAATATATAAAATTAATGAGAATGTATTGTAATAAATCTCTGTTATTATTTAGTAGTTTGCACTGGGAACATGGTATTAAACATTATCAGACCCTGCTAAATGCTTAGAAAGCTACCTGTGGTCAGAGCAATTTTCAATGCAGCATCCCATGCCAAGTGTCCTTGACAATAGCTGCTTTTGATATACAATCCATTTGTTGAATTACATTGAAAGTTGAGGTTAGGGCACCAACCAGACATAAGCAGGGTTCAAGAAGACCACTTGTTTCTCTCATCCTGAAAACATCCATGGGCAGATAGATGCAGATTTGCACCTTGAGAATATCTGTGCATTTTCTACTCCTATCAATTTCCAAAGCCCAGCATTGCTTTACATGCTCATACTTGTTAAAAGTAGGCAGAAGTATCCACACATGCCAGAGTAGGGAAAGAATGTTGTTAGTCCTACAATGTAAGACATCTACCCTAATATTTATGTTGTTTGGGTTTAATTAATTAAATAGTGCTGTGTAGCTTGTTCCCCAGTTGACTCACAAGGGAACAAGAGGTCAAATTTTCAAGAATATCTCGCACACTTGGCAACCCATGTTGACAAATTCTCACAAATTAAAGTCTGTTGGCTTTAGTCAGAGTATAATTACTTTAATATCTTCTTAATGGATTTAAATTCTGACACAAGCAAATGGATGTGTTTTCAAGTTCCATTGACATCCATTTTAGTTGGAAGCCAGTAATGCCGAAATTGGATTAAGTTGAAGTGGGTTTCTTTAACGAAACAAATAAAAATATACTAATATTGAAGAAGGTGTTCAGATAGCTGCATTTCTTTTAAGATCCCTTGAACAGATTTCGACATTCCCAGCTTGTATGGGGTTATTTTGTAAATGACATATTACAGAGCTAATTGTAATATAATATTAGTAAATGTCATATATAATATTACATAGCTAATTAGGGGCTCCAGGTGGCCGAGTGGTTTAAAGCGTTCATCTTGACCAATCACTGCCATCTCAACCCAGTCTGTGTTGGTTTGAGTCTCTGGCTTAGCCAGTGTAGGTGTGTAAGAAAGCTGCTAGTAGCTTCCAGTGAGTCCATGGTTCTTATTGGGGTTTTCCTGGGTTCTTCCTCCACTATTTATACTGGCTGCTATGTATAACCTATCCTGGCATTAAACCAAAAAACAAGCAAACTTTGCTAATTTTTTAATATGATTATAGATTATATTTTAACATAATTATCACTTGTAGGTAAATATATTTACTTGGATTTGAGTTCAGGACACTTGTACTGAGTTCTCATTATTACTTTTGGACTAAAATTACTATTTTAGGATTTTTGTTTGTTCATTTAGAGGCATGTTGGATTATATCATTGTAATACATCAAGACTGCTAGGACATCAACACTATTCCAAGCTATTGGTGCATCAGCATATTCAAGATTGGAATTCTTGACACTTTTGGACTTGTGATAGAACTTTTAGGACTGTTTGGGATTTAATTCACAATACTCTAAGCTCCTTTTAAATTTTAACTTTGTATTCTAGGGAAATAAATTTTGTGTTGAATTTTTACTTAGCTTGTTACTTAGCTTGTTGGATTTGGCTCTTTTTCTGTTACTTGGTTTAATGGGTGAATTTTGATGACTTCACCAAATTTGAATATTCCTTGTGTATTTGATCATTTGTGTATCAATGTTGCACATAAATTACAAAATTAGCCATTCCTTGACAGTTTGTTAAAAAAAATTCCAAAAACCATGTTAACTCGTTAACCCCTGGTACCACGTTTATCATGATGCCGTACCCTACTTCTGAGGTCTGTAGTGTCAAGGTCATTTAAGATACACCAAAGTGGATGGTATTACAGAAAAGTAGATGGATGTAGCTCTACAATGATATCAATAATCTGTACTTTCTACTCGCATTACAAAATACACTTTGAGACTAGATTATTTTTTCACACCAAAACTTCACTTGTTGTCTGAATCAGATTTTGTGTTGAGATTTTAGACTTTTTGGCCTGAGATTTATGTCAGGCTGGTCTGAAATGAACACAGACAGGTGAACCTTTTGTAAAAGGTAGGATAAGTTGGGGATTTGGGGTTGAAAAAAGTGGCCAGGACATGAAAAGTTATGGGTCCAATAAGCAAAAAAAACCCCCACTCCAACTTTTACCTTTCTATTCTGCACATGCACGGGCAAAATAGCCAATGAAAAATGATGTTTCTAAAACAACTAGACATCTGGCTAAGAGAAAATCTCTTGGAATCAGAAGTATTTGGATAAATTCAGAAGTAACCCCCAAAATGTATTTCCTACTCCCTTATCAGGAAAAATTAGGAATATCTCCAGGGGTTATTGTTTTAAGATCATATAGTTGTAACACTTAAAATTGCTTATTTTAATGGTTAAATTAAAACAAACAAGTATAAAAGCAAATATCTGTTACCAGATTACATAAATGACATTGATTTATCAAACAGTTTTGTTGATCTATAGGAAAGAAACATGTTATAAAAAAAGAGGAGTCTTCTTTTTCATATATGGCTCATTTTTCATTGGGTCATTATATTCATATAAGAATCTAATAATTAAATTAAGAAGTGAAGATATTTATTTGATCACAATACCTCTGAACAAGTAGACTATGGTGTTAATGGACTTAAAATCCTAATGTAGCAATCTGGCATAGTAGTCAGGAAAGTACTAATTCAAGAAAGTGAAACTTTGGTAGCGCTTAAGTTTGTGAAAAATCTTATTTTGGAGCAGAAGTACCAAAAGACAATACCTGTGAGCTGTGGAAAATTGTACCTAACCATAAAGAACAGTTTTCAAACTTATTCCAGTTGGCTAAGCTAGCATTGTGTATGCCGCTTCAGACAGCAGACTCAAAGGGGGTTCTCAGCACAGAACAGTATTTATAATTTTGTAAGAAGCAGATTAAGCTCAGAAACAACAGATTAATGCTTCTACAACTAGAGGCAATATCTTTTAAAGATTCTGATTTTAATAGGGCTTTAACAGAGTAGAGCAAGAAAAAAGAGAGATGGATGTTGAAGTGTTAGGTAAATATTGAACTAATCCTGCCTCCTCCCCCTCTTTTTTGTTTTTTGACCCCCTTTTTTGTAACAAGGTGGGAGTATCTCTGAAACTTTCTAGTTTTCATCTTCATGATTGAGCTTCACAGAGAAGAGAACTTAATTGGGTGGGCCTGTATTGGTTGTCCAGACATCCACTGGTTCTTGTTACAGGCATTTGGTTTAAAGCTTTTACTGGATCCACTTGGAAAGTTTTCTTGTACTGGACTTAATGAAAATTACATTTTGCAAATATTATCCATTTGTATGCTGTCTTTTGTTAGGGGAAAGGTTTCACCATTCAAATGAAGATCCATATAATAACGTCTTCCAAGTGGTTACTAAGGTAGAGGCGGAATGCTCATGCTAGTATTCCTCCTCTTCTTGACTATTCTCATAATATTAATGTTCATCAGGTAATGTATTGAATGGAGAAAGTAAGATTTTTAAATAGATACTTTTAAAGAGTACTTCTCTGATCACATTACAATTAGTCATTCCACACACCCCACTAATGTAAATCTTCTTGCTGATCTATCAGTCACAAATAAATGGAAATATTTGATATACATGGGAGGGAAAGGCACAGGTACTTAATAATAATGATACATTGGAAGAGTTTCTTCCCTAGGATACTATTTATAAAGTCTACATGGTATATACATGGGAACACAAATTTTCACATCTTTTGGGAGGTTTGGATTCTTGAAGTAGCAGGAGTTGATTCCTAACATTAGTGTGACTGTATAAGTATTTTTCGAGAAAAATAATTTACAATAAACATTTATGGCACATTCTTTGCAGAGTTTTGGAGAAAAATAAAGAGCTGGAAAAGGAGTTGTCTAAAGCATCTGAGAACAGGATCAAGGCAGAAGAAAAGCTGCAGTTGATTGAAAAACAAATAGACAGGTATACTTTGGTTAATTATACTGGAGTGCAGCCTTTCTTTTCTGTGGGTTTTATATCCTAGTATCCAGGGACAACCAAATTAATGCAAACATTTTGTCACTTATTTTTATTTAATATATTACATATTTGATCCAGCAATGCATTCATTTACTATATTTTTCATTGGTTCTTTGTATTTGTCTCAAACTGCTTAATCAGCAAAACTAGCAAAATGTTTGTGATTGACTATTATCACATGTAGATGACCTGAGATGACCCATCATATTAAATTGTCACACCTGAAAATTGTATTTTCTTTTTTGGGGGTATAGCTCTTGCTTAAACTTGTGATTTAATTCTGATCAATTGTTAGTCAAAAATTGGAACACTTATCAACATCCAAGAAAGTACCTCTCATCTGGCATATTTTATTTCCCCTCCCTAAAAGAAAGAATCTGACTCAGGATGAATGAGATTTCATTCAAGCTTGTTTATTTAGCAATAATAATAATAATAGTAATCATAATATTTCATCAAAATGTTACATATAATGCAGAGCTCTAGATAAACAGTATACATGCAGATTATTTGCAAACAGTTTTTCAATGTGTTTAAATCACTCAAAATAATTTGATTTTGACCATTTAGTCCAAAGTTATGAGTATATTATTCCTGCCATAAATAAAATAAACAACACCAACACATAGAATGTGTGACCAGTTTCGCTTTATTGCTTCATCAGACTGAATTCAGTAGCATTGCTTACGTCCTTAAATATATTCTGTTTCTAAGTGATCAGTGATATAAACAATATGACATAAACAAGATGACGTCATAGCTTACATTTTTAACATAACTGTATTATTCTTTAACGAATAATTGACATGGAAATATGCATATACAGCACAGATTAATGATATTTTAATACATAAAAATACATATAACTGGATCTTAAAGATACATATATCTCTACTGAACACTATCTAAAAAACTTTCATAATAAATAGAGATAAAGTTTTATTAATATTTTTATTTTTATTATGTATAACGCACATTTAAAAAAAAAATTATTATATCTTGATATATTACTGATGGATGTTCAATATTTCATCAGAACTCAAATTATATAATAAAAAATTATGGTGTGCGTAATACTTATAATTATAAAATAAATAAGTATTTTATAAATAATTAATCGTAATATATTAGAATTAATTTTAAAATGCCCTTTCATTCTTAAAGAATTATTAAACTTATTTTTATGATATTAGTTTATACTTTCACTACTTTAGTTATTCAGTAAATTAGAATAATATAAAAAATATTCTTAATTAATTGTAAACAGGGGACATAATTTTTAAAAAAATTAAAAGAATTGATTAATGAATGTCATATATTGTTTTGGAATTTAGACCTTTTGGATATATCGTATTAAGACGGTGAATCCAATAGGTTTCCTTTAGCAGATGTTCCATCTCAGAATCAGCTCTAACAAGAGGTTGAAAGGAGAAATCTTGCAAAGTATGGGAACTCTTTTTAAAATGTGCGGCAAGATGAGATGAAAATGATTGATCAATATAATTTTTTATGTCTGATCTATGTTGGTTCATACGTTTAGATATTTGTTGACTGGTTTGTCCAACATATTGGATGCCACATTTTTTGCTTGTGATCAAATAAATAACATTTGATGTTGCACAGTTAGTATCACAATGCATATTAAAAGTTTCTTTCGTATTGTTACTATTGAAAGAAGTATTTTCATTAATAAAAGAACAGTGCGAACATCTAGGTCTGTTACATTTAGTTGATAGTCCCTTTTTATATAATTTCTAGTTTAGAATTAATTAGGAAATCTTTAAGATTTTGAGTCCTTTTATAAGCAAGTGTGGGTTTGCTTTCATGTAGCGATTTAGCACTTGCTTTGCATGATAATTTTAATAAATCCCAATATTTATTGATAATCTTACCTATATTAGGCAAACTTGGATTATATTCAATAACAAAAGGAATGATATCTTCATTTCTGTTTTTGATTTTACATTGTAAAGATTCAAGTTGCTTAAGAGAAGATACTTTTTGGAAAGCAGTATTGATGATGTCAGTAGATTAATTTCTATTTAAAAAATGCTGACCTAACTCTGTCAAAGATGATTTAGAAACAGTGTCATCTGAAATAATTTTTCTGTATCCTTTTGTTTGACTATATGGTATCCCGTATTTACATGATTTAGGATGACATGAAGAATATTCAGCATATTGATGAATATTCGTGTTTTTAACATGAACCATGGTAGTGATGTCATTATTTTCATTTTTCATGACCTCTACGTCCAAAAATGATACTTTAGTTTTAGACACATTGAATGTAAATTTTATTGTTGGATGTAATTTGTTTAAAGAGTCTATAAAATAATAAAGGTCTTCTAATAAATAGCTCCAGATCATAAAGATATTGTCTAAAAATCTTAATCAAACATCTGGTTTTAAGCGGCATTTATTTAGAAAGTCATTTTCTAATTTCCCCATAAATAAAGATGCATAAGAAGGTGCCATAGGACTACCCATTGCTGTTCCCAACTTTTGGAGATGGTTTGTATTACCAAATTGAAAAAAGTTATTTTCGAGTACAAGTTTTATCAAATCTCAAACATGTTCTTTTGATAGTTTACATGTATATTCGTTTTCTTCAAGATAATATTTACATGCTTCTATACCATCATTGTGTGGTATATTTGTGTAGAGTGAAACCACGTCAAGTATAACTAGGAATGAATTTTCAGTTAGTTTCGGTAAAGATTTCAATTTGGTAATGAAATCAAAAGTATCTTTGACATATGAAGGTAGTGATTTCATCAGTGGTTGTAAAATATGATCAATATATTACGATATATTATTTGTAATTGAGTTACATGAAGAAATAATGGGTCTGTCTGGATATCCTAAAGATAGTGACTTATCAACCATTTTATGCATTTTGGGTAAAATATAAAAACTGAGGTGTACATATTTTATTTGGGAAGATATCTAGTTCATCATATATGGAACAATTGTGTCTAGAGATTTCATTAATACATTTGCTTATTTTTGCTTTAATTTCTTCAGAAGGATTATAGGAAAGTTTTGTATAATATACTTCATCATTTAATTGTATTTCTACTTCTTTAATATAATACTCCTTATTCATTATTACTATGGTGCTAGACTTATCAGCTTTTTTAATAATAATCCTTTCATCTTGTGATAAAGTACACAAAGAATTTAATTCTTCTTTCGATATGTCTGTAAAATGTTTTTTTTTTCCTGCCATAAACACAGTCTGTGTTGTATAATGGCAGATTTGATTAATGTATCCAATTGGGACAAGTTCCAGATGCTTGTGCACATTCTGAATTATTGTTCTTGACAACTGTCAGAGCACTCAAGTAGAGCCATTTAATCAAATTTACTCTGCATTAGACTCAGTCCTCTATGTTTGATAAGTTTGTGTTTATAAAATATTCCACCAGATATTCTTAAAAAAGAAAAAAAGAGTTTCATAAAAGGTAGTAAAATGTCCAACTTTTAAAAATTCTTATCTAAAACTCTGCTAATATATTTGTTTTTGTATAACATCAGTGTTAATAAGAAACAGCAAGGCTTATTAGAGGAGATGGACCTGCTGACCAGTGACCGAACTGACCTTGAGGAGCAACTTCTTACACTCGAGCCTGAGTTAGAGAGGTAAAGTGAACATTTATATTTTCATGCAGATGTAAAGTATGAATTAATATGTATATAGATATGAATCAAATTTTGCTGTCTGCCAAAAATCTGCCACTGAGTTTGAGCCTGAGGGTTCGTAATCTTTTTCAGAGTGCTCCCGCAAACATTAGTACACAAATTTGTGTTACCACTATTTTTATTTTAGGGAAACTATTCTTTCATTATATACTAAATATCTAAAAACTGGAGATTTGAAACCTAAGAAAGAAAACATACTCATGCAGCGTGTGAAATTCCAATGATTGAGTAAAGCTGATTTCACAAAACTGCATGACATCAAACCAATCAGAATTGGGCCAGTCATATAAGAATGGTGAATGGTCATGACTAGTTCAGAAGTGGTGGGGTAGGGGCCAGAAGGCACCTTTTATTTTCACCCACCAGGCATAAAGTGTAATCAACATCACCATCCACCTTGGATGAAATTTATATTTCTTCAAGCATTACCATGCTTAAAATTTTTTTTGTGTAAATTCACACTAGTATGAATGCATATTAAGGTCAGAGGCATTCCCTTAGACGACTTGTTTTCGTGAAGTTTTCAGAATCTTGGGTGCAGTATATAGTGTCTGTTCACTTCCCTGCGACAGCAAATTTGTTTGAGTTTTCATGGTCCTAGTTTCCTCTGACACATCCAACCCCATTTTAGATATTTGGACATCTGTTTTGGTGTGGGGTCAGTATACATTGCATATCGAAAAGTTGGAATTCACCACAGATGTACAGTGTCAGCATACAGTAGCTGCTTACAGCTGGGCCTAGCAAACTTAAACAACCTTACATCAAGCTATACCTGCATCAAATCAGTAGAAGGACCATTTATTTTCTCAGAAATTGCGAGTATAGCATTTGTTTTGTGTTCATTCCACAGACAGATGAGAAGAAACTACAGTATTGATGAAATTTTACCTGTTACATGCCATTTGCATTGCTAGTCATGTTACTACCCAACTCTCGCAAACAGTCCATGACCTCAAAAGCCCAATAGTTCGGTGTTACCGATGAAAACCTTTTCAGTGTTGTACAAATAAATTCAAAAATATTACATGAAAATAACAATGTTTATTTTTAAAAAAGGACAAATAATTTGCAACATATACAGACCTATCAACCATTATGATCTGACTGTAAGTCTGACAGAAATGAATCTTGATGTACTGACTTAGGTAGTAATAGCAAAAATTAGAGAAATATTGTTGTGGTAAAATCCAGATACTGGCTTGTCTGTATTTGATTTTGGTCTGGGTTTTGTATTAGAATCAATGGAATTGTTAAGGGAACCAGACTAACACTAGACACTTTAAATTATACATATTTTTCATGCGAAACATGTATATGATCAAGCTGTTGTGTATAGAATTTACAAAAAATGGTGTCCTACAAACAATACAGGCTCAAAACAAAAGTGACAGTAATCCTTCTAAAATGTTTGAATTGTGCAGAAGAATAAAAAGCAATGTTCAGAAATCTTGGGCAAAAGCAGGAAGGGCAATAATTGTGTTTATTGGGCATCATGTTTTGATTTATGTATGTCTGATATTGGGAAAGATGATTGCCATCATCACATGACAGTGAAAGAAAAAAAAAAGCTAAGGATTACGTCAAGTTAATAGCAAGAAGCCATTGAACTCCATGGGGTTTGGAACTGTAGTTTGTGAAACTGTATTGGATGTAATTAAGTTTTAAGTGTACTTTAGAAACTTTTTAGCTGAGTATAATGTTTACCCTTTCTGCATCAGTCTCAGATTTCTCTTCTGAACTTTTAAAATGCATGTTTTCCAACTAGACAATATCAGTAAATGCTTTTTTATTACACCTTACTGTAGATTGGTCTCACTTACAGTAAAGTATTGACTTCCTTAAGGAGAAGGCTTATTTTGGGTTGGCAGGTCTGCATTTATTCCAAGAACAATGGCCAGAGACCTGTTGATGTCACAGCAACCTGTAGAAAGCCAAATTCAGCAAGCAGATAGCACTTGTCAACTTGGTAGTCATGTGATGAGCTTGGTTTTCTTCAGCTTACTGCACATCAATAGGTTTCTGTTAGTTCATGAAATAAATATGTTGTGGATTACTTTTCATTTCGGGTATTTTTTGCAACCAGTCTGTTATTTTCATTTAATATTGTCACATTTTTTTTATACAAAAACATTGGAAAGGAGCTTTCTGTTGGCATCAAGTGACTGTTGGACCTCAGATGTCATGGATTTGTAGGATGCAAGAATTTGGTAGTCATGTGACTAGTTATGCAAATGGCAAGTGACAGTTCAAATTACATCATCACTAGTAGACAGGTAGTAAGCAATTACCCTATGCTGAACCCCACAGTGTTGGCGAATTCAGTAAGAATTGTGCTCTGACCCCACACTGATATAAATGTAGAAATATCTCAAATTAGATGGGAAGGGTCAGAACAAACTTGGACCAGATCGAAGGATTTTTGGGGTTTTTTTTAATACTGATTTTGGTTTAATATCAGTTGCACCACATACCAAAAATCACCACCAATGATAAATTAAAAAGGTTTTGACCCCATCATGCACATTTCACAAATTAAGAAAAACTACCAGATATCATATTTGAATTGTAGTGCTGTCCGACACACCCACACCAGCATTTCTGAAGTAGTCATCATTTAGGTTCCAGTAATGCTACTTTCTTGATTAATTTTTGTGTTTAGCTCATGTTTATTGCACACTGTAAAAATTAAATTTTACCTGAAATTATAACTGGCGATTGGAAGCCTCTTGACAAGTGGTATACATACATTAGAAAAGTAGGTTACTGTAACCCATATTTTATACTTCACTCACTTTGGTTTAATTTTGTGTTTTAAGTTTATTTGTTAAGCTCTTTTCATGATAAAACCATCAAACTAGATGCTTGCATGCATCGCTATTAGTGCCACACTCATACAGCAAAAGGTCTCTGACTTACATTGAACATATTACTGGCTTAGGTTTGATTTTTTGCAGTTAGCTTATGACCAAATAGGTGTTTTGTAACCAGTATATATATAACTATAGCATGAGTCATGAAACTTTCTGAGGGTATGCATCTTGGTAAGTCTAACAATTTCTTCACTGACTTTGCTTAATATTTGTTTTAAGTTTATATCTCAGACTGTTCATACTTGAATCATCAAACTAGACGAGTGTATGTATCTCAATACCCTTGCAATAAAAAAAAAAAGTCACTTAGACCTACATTTCACATTTTACTTGCTTGGGTTCTGTTTTTGCATTAGCTTATGACCAACAGAAGAAAAAAAAAGAACCTTTTGTATTTACTGTTATACCTCGATCATTAGGGGATGCATCTCATTACAAAAGTTGGTCACTGAGAACTATATTTCATATTTCACTGACTTGGGTTCATTCTGAAGCCTGTTCATCCCACTAGATGATTCTGGGCATCTCAGTTAGTACCACAGTCATACACCAAAAGAATGTCATTGTTAACTACAGTAGTTTTTGCATTTAATTCATGACTATAGAAGCTTTTTATGTCTTATATACATACTGTTATACTTGGAATCATGAACTTGTTGAAGGATGCATCTTGATAATTATTACACCCTTATTGCAAAATGAGGTCTTGATGACCTATATTCTTGCTTCAGTAACTTTGTTTCAGTTGTTTGGTTAAAGGTCACTTATTGGGTGCTTCATGTTATAGGCATTAAATTATAATTTGATGCATCTTTTGTAAGGACTACATCCTTAAATCATCCTTGCTAGCCAAGATTCTGATATGTTAACCTATGTACACCTTGGTGAATGGATCAGATATTTCATTGCTTTCAGGTCTGTGAATTTCATTGGATGCAGCTTCAAGCCGTCACAGTCAATCAAAATCAAGTTATTCAAATTTTAACACTGTTCCTACTTGATTGAGACAAGGGGAGCACACAACTGGAATGGACTCATAAATAAGAAATTTTCCAATGTGTTTCCACAAATACATCCTTTCTCTCAAATACACCTGTAATGGCATCTCTCTAGTCATATGTTACACATACAAAGCATCCTTTTGAAGTCACCACCATTTTTGTCTGATGTATAATGCATCGTTGTTACATACCAGGCTACCGATGAACCATGTTTTGGACTGGGAGTCTGTGTAAAAGCACCAGAATAGGGAAGGGTATTGGATTCCCTCCCCACCCACCCCTGTTCCTCTTAATCATTTCAGTGAAGTGATTTGTCTTTTCCATGTATGCTGCCATGGAATCTGGGCCTTGGCCACATAGGTTGATCGTTGCTGGTCCCAACAACATCTGCATATAAAGTGAAAACAAAAAGGAAGGAAGGAGGCTTGTCTTCTTCTTCCAGACACTTTAGGAAGGTTGAGAAGTATTTTTGTCCACCTTCTGAGTCAGCCACTAGCATACATGCCAACCATTACGCTTTTGGCATAATCATTACACTTTTTTTTCACTAAATTATGCCTTGCGCATAAACGTATATGGATTACGCGATTTTGGGATATCCCCCTTCCAAAAAAAATAAATAATTTGTTTTCTCGTTTTTATTAACATCCCATTAATCCCACAGACCATATTCTAGAAAAGACGGCTTCTACATAACTACGATATAAGAGTACGCTTGTCCGTAGACTTGCATGCACTTTCCTAACAGTATTCTGTTCATAGCAGCTGTCCTATTTCCAAGAAACATGCTGGTTTCTACTTTCAAACTTTTGACCTCAGATTCTATTTATAGTAGCTGTATGACTTAGTGAGGAGAGTACAGACTGGTTTTCTGATTTTGAATCTTTACTCGCAGATTCTTTGTTTTAATTCATATTTGGTACAGAACCAGTCTGTAGGATATTTGGTGCTAAAAGTCAGTAAGATTTACTCTCAAGTCGATGTGTGTGCTAGAGCGAAAATGTTTTTCAAATAATTTCACAGATGGATTAAATTAAGATGAAAAAACCAATTCAGAGATGAATACAAAACACAGCATTCCATTCTAGGCAGGTTCATGCCCATTGCAGGCTGTGTGGAAAGGATTTTAATATTATTCATGGTGGTAAATTTGATGTGGAGCAACACTTGAAAACTAAAGAAAGCTTGAATTATACTAACTCCAGTACTAAGGTAACTTCTCTTTTTACAGCAGAACTCAGTTGTGGACACAAATGTTATAAATGCAGAGGTCTTATTTACTGAGTTCCTAATAGAACACACCCCTAGCGGTAGAAGACTACGTTGGTCCTTTGATCAAACGAATGTTTCCTGATTCCAAAATTGCAGAATACATGCATTTGCAAGAGCAAAATAATCTAATTTTGTTTGGTGTTTAGCTGAAGATGCTTCACTTAAAATTGCAGAAGCCATGAAAATTGGGTCGTTTAGTATTGCCACAGACGGGAGTAATAATTATGATGACCTGACGTTGTACTCAGTCTGTGTAAGAGACTTTGACAACGAACACGGCAAAGTCAGAGTGCTCTTATTTCATTACCCGAATTAACAGTAAATTCCACTGTAGAAAACATTTTTGATTTGTGTGATAATGCTTTGAATAAACATGATATAAATTGGCAGAACTGTATGATGTTTTCAGCTGATAATGCGTCAGTGATAACTGGAATTCATAAAGGAGCTGCATTCTATATTTTGAAAAATGTCTTGGTGTACATCACAGGTTGTCTCTGTCATTTGATGCACCTTGCTGCATGAAAGGCTGCCAATAAATTAGAAGGAGAATGCCAGAAGTATCAAGTTGGCATTCTACCTGACAATTTACTTCATGTGGACAGAATTTATTTTTTTTCATCTTATTTCCCAGCTAATCGACCCAATAACTGGAAGATATAAATTTCCTCTTCTTTGTCGTGTTATGAAAGGAATATTGGTTCTTTACCATTCTAATGCTTGCAGTGAGAGATTGTTCTGTATTGTTAGCAACAATAAAAATGAATTCAGATACAGGCTCAGTAATCTAGTACTTAGTGCTCTACTGGTGTGCAAAACATTCATAGTCTCAGCTGGTACAAAGTGTTTTCAAATGCAACATGAGAGTATGTTGCTTTTTAAATCTAAAAGTGCAACATATACAAAAACTTGAAGCAGTAATTGATGTTAAAAGACAATAGGGGTAAAAAAGATCATTTTGTACATATGCCCATTGAATTTGTATCATGTTATATGTGGATTACTCTTTTTCTTCTTGGATTACTCTTTTTGTCCACTTGGATTACACTTTTTCCTCACCAGGGGTCGGCATGTATGCACTAGTGACAGTCCCCTTGTCCTGCATGAGGAGATAAGGTACAAGGTCACAAATTCCTGCCTACGAGATGCAAGAGCAGGATGATGATATCCTGTCAGTCTTAGTGGAGTCTAATGATTTCACTGAAGAAGAGGCTAAAATGATACCTCCTGTCTTTATGTTCCCCACCTGTTCACTCAGGCATTGCTGGATGAAGAGATCTGGTTGTTTGATAAGGTGATAAACAAGTTTATTGTCTTCTACCTTGGGATTTGTAGCACAAGCTTTTAGGCTCAGAGGACATGAAAATCCTCTCCAGTTTAGAGAGACTATGTGGGGCTGTCTCACACCCAGATCTTCTTCTCCTACATTTGGCTATAGCCAATGAACTTTCTCGAAGGTTTGGAAAGGGCCAAGAGTTTGCTAGACAGCATAAAGGGTTGTCAGTCCTCCTCTCTATGCTGACACTTTTGGTCTCATTGGTTAGTTGCACAATACTCTACATCCTGAGCCCTTAAACCTGTAACCACCACCATCACCCTGGATGCAATGGCATCACAAGTGTGTATTTTACGCATGGACCAGGCCTGCTTTCCAGTTAAAATGCTTGAAGCATTGGAACTTAAGGTTAGGTTGTTTGTCACCATGGCCTGACATGCAGATCTTTTCTCTGCTGCCTACTTCAATCTTCTGATGGAGGAATATGTATCTCCAGCCATTCTACAGTGCTTGCTGTGGGCAGTTGGCAAAACATCTCGGCATACCTTATCTTTGGTCATGACGCTGTCAGTGGAGTTACCTCACCTTCACAGGGATGTACTTAGGTACATTTCTGAGTGAAATCAGTTAGGAAGCATGTTGATCTAATCACCCCTTGGGGTCATCAGCGAAGTTCTTCAAAAGGACACAGCTGAGTCCAGGTAGAGTTCCCAGTTTAGATCTCTGCCTTACCTGATTGGAGCTAAATGGGCTGCCAAAAAGGCCCAGTGAGAAAGTGTTTGGGCCCCTCTCCCTTTCTAAGGAAGGATGGCAGTGGCCCAGGGACTTTTTCCTCTCATGTGAGACGTCCCTCTTAAATTCTTTTTGGGTGCTCAACTAAACCCCATTTTAAGAGGTTTGATCATGCCTATCGGATGATGGGTGGGTTGTCTCTATAATAAACAGAGAATATTGGCTTCAATTCTTGGAACATCTTCCTGTGGCAATAACCTCATGCTTTTACACCAGTCAAATCTTGCTTGGTTCAGGGAAGAGTTGCACTCCCTCCGATGGAAGGGCACATTCGAAAAAATGATAAATGATCAGTCTCTGGCTTTCTGTTCCTGATTATCAGAATAAAATGCAAAACATTTTGGCTGGTTATTGACTTTTCTTCCTTAAGTTCATTTGGGAGGAACCTTTCAGTATAGAGATAACAGCCTCAGTTAGGAATAGTTGCCACTCACCTAAGGTCACTGGGGATGCCCGTCTTCCAATATTTAAATGACTGATTGATCTACTGAGTCCCTCAGACAAGAAAAAAAAAAAAAAACAAACCCCCAAAAACTCTCTCATAGTTATCCAGCTGGGCCTTCTGCCCAACCTGGAGAAATTGGAGCTAGTTCCATCTCAGGATTTCATGCATGTGGAAATAAATATCCTCATTGGTCGGTGTTCTGCTGGACAGTGTAGACAGAATCCTGGTCCATTTGGAGGAACTGATAGCCAGGACTTCACTGTCGGCTTGCCTATATCTATCCCATCTGGGGACCTTAAACTTAGCAGCTGAGCTAGTTCCTAGTAAAGGGAAGCCCTTCCTAACATGCTTTTATATCAGGTTCTCTAGGGGTCCTGCCACTGGATCATGTGCTCATCCTATAGCTCTCATGAGATATTTTGAGTTTCAGAGGCTGGTATTCTGCTCACTAATGCCTAGATGGATTCAATCATGCATTCTTTGAGCATTGTCAGAACCCCCTTTATGAACTGGTGGATGAAGTTTTCTTTGAGAACCTTACCGTTAAAACTGTTTTCTTGCTGTCCAAGAAATGAGTTTCATGCCTTGTCAGTGGCAAAAATAGTAATTATGACTTAGTATCTCTTCTTTGCCGACCTGGGTTTCTGGCTACATATCAGGTATTTTTAGAGTTCCACTACCTAATTGATGCTCAGTCTCAGTCTTTTCTGTGTTGGAATGATGAGGATAGACTTTATTGTCCAGCCATGGCTTTAAGAATCTACTTGGCTGCTTCTAAAGGGAGGAGAAAGGGTTGGAAGCATCTTTTTGTATCAGTTAAATTAATAATTCAGCATCCACCATTTCCAGGTGGATTGTCCTCACTGTCAAAAGAGCTCTTTTCTTCATGGGAATTAATTCCCATGAAGCGAGGGCAATTGCTACATCTGGGTACCTATCTAAATCACTCTTCATAGGAGGAGAATCACCATCTTTGATGTACCAGACCAAAGGTGTTGGGGGGGGAAGGAGTGCCTGTTAGCAAAAGCAAAATGTGGCCCAACCCTCTAACATTCTACACTAAAGGACACGACTACCGTAAGGGTAAGTATAGTATTTTTATACCAGTTTCTGAGGTGTTCAGTCTCCCTCCAAACTGGCAAATTCTGGATCTGGTGGGTTCTTTGACAGAGGCCTAGATGATCACCAGACCCAGTCAACACATCCTACTAGATTTGCTTGATTTGTCTGTGAAATTTTGTAGGTAAGAAGATTTCAGTACTCATTTTCATAGCTAGATAGAGGTCACAGTCAAATGACCTTGGCTGTGTTGTTTATCAATAAGGAGAATGTGTTATTGTTCACATGGAGGAATCTAGCCATAATCCCCCAGAAAGATACCTGAGGTAGAGGTCAGATGCTCAGCATTCCCTCTTCCTATTACCTATTCTTATAATGTTAATGAAATCTGGAAACATATTTGAAGGAGAAAGCAACTTGTTAAAGTAAATTAAGTTTCTCCGAGAATACTTAGCCAATCACATTACTTAAAATCCATTGCAGATATTCTCCATGCGAGCAACCCTGTTCAAATATTGTTCAGCTTAAAAATTGGCAACACCTGACTATGGCATGGGGAGCAAATGGGCAACAGTTGTCTTGTTTTGTATATGAAATAGATGCAAAAAACGATTTTTCATCTTTTTAATAGGGCTGAATTCAGGAGGTGTTAGGTTTATATCTGTAATATTAATGTGATTGGGTAAGTATTTTCAGAGAAATATAATTTACTTAAAAAATATGTATTTTGCATTTAAAGAGTTACATTCAAGTTTTATTCATGGTGTTTCGCTAATTTGCATGTTTGAAGTATGACTTGCTAAACACATGGGGAAGGCAATTTGCACTGTATTGTGTATTAGCAAGAACTGGTGTCAGGTGCTTACAATTACAATTTATTTCTCTTTTAGCAAAACAAAGATGTGTAATGAATTACTCAAAAAAAATTCCAAGCTGGAGCAAGAGTTATTTAGTGCCGTGAAGGAGGGCTGTGATTTTGAGGAGCGAGCAGAAGCCCTTCAGAGGTATAGCAGCTTTCTCTACAGCAGAATTGTAACCCTGACGATATCAGCTCATAAATTCAGCAAGAAAACCACCAGGTGAGGCACTATGGGAAAATGTTTTTGTTTCCCATGTTGATTTTCAGAGAAAGAAATTTATTTTCCGTTTGATTTGCCAGTAATTATTTATTTTCATGTTAGAATTTTTTTCCCCATACATGATTATTTGATTTGTAAAGGTACCATTAATGTAGAGAACATCAAATCTCCACATGTTTCTGCAGAATTAGTAATTTATGCCATTCAAGAAAATATGGTAGAATGATTTTCTCTGGATCTCTGCCACTTCTGCATGAAGTAGATTAACATTTGTAGATGGGAAACAATTACATTAACCATACTGTCTTACAAACAGACATGGAATAATTTGGGGCACAAGCTGTTCCAAATGAATGGCATATGAAACTTTTATTCCCAAGTTTAATAATATAACCCAGAGCTAGAATGAAATTATTCAGATTTATTCAGCAGGTCATTTTATTCATTCAAAATTAATAGGGTCTTCCCTTTCAAACAAATATGACCTTGACCTGTTAGCTTGTGCCTTCTCAACCAGCAAGAATATTCCATTTAATCCAGAAAATTTATTTCCCAGGTGGAAATGAATACACACATTTCAGAGTGAATACAAATCTGCATTCAAAAAAATTCTCTGGCTGGTATATAGACTAATCAGTGTTATTGTAGAATAGAGTTTGGTTCAGACTAAGCAATTCGTTGTCCTGTAGTGTAAAACATTAACCCTGAAATTTACAATAGGAATGAGTTGACATATTACTGTTTGAATATGTCATACATGTTCCAGATCAATCAACCCAGGAACTAAGACCAGATTATTTGGCAGCCCGTATTGACACTGTTGCACACGTTAAGGTCTAATTGCTTTAGTCATACTATACTTACTGTAAATGCCTTTGTCCTTACTGAAGTATATCCAGTCACAGTCAATTGTTTGAATTTTCACTATGTTGAACACCATTTCAGTTGGTTGCAGAGTGATGATAGCCAAGGAATGCTGAAGTCATTTAAGTTGCAGTTACTTGTTTTAATGAAACAAATATGGCCAGATGTTTTCAGACATATTCATTTCTTTAAAGAAAATATAAAAGTTAACAGACTTGAGCATTCCTTTTCTGTCATTGCTCTTCAGTGAACTGAAATGGTGCCCAATAGTTTGCAAAATTCAGCCACCTGATTGAGATTGCATATACTTCAGTATGATAAAAAACACCACAATTAGTATAACTAAAGCAATTAGACTTTAATATCTGCAACAATGTTAGTGTGGGCTGTCAGCTATGTGAAATATTCTTGAATTTTTGGCCTCTAATTCTAGGGTCAGCTGATTCCAGAACACGTCATGCAAACACATGCTAAACATTATGCTTTTGGCATAATCATTATGCTTGTTTCACCAAATTATATCTTTTGCTTGCCTGTGTATCAATTACACTTTCCTGATACTTTAAAAAATGAAATTAAAATAAAGCAATAAAAAAGTTGTCATTTATATTATTATCATCTTTTTAATTCCACTCATCAAACAAATTTTAGAATATTCTTAAAAGAAAGATTGCTGGGCATGAAAAATGTAAGAGCTAATTTGTCCATTATAGATCTAATGTACTTTCCTTATTTTTTGTTTTTAGCACTGTATTTGACCCATTTCCAAGAAAACAGAAAGGTTTCTTTAAATTTGAAACTTTGCCTTGCAAATTCATTATATTCATAGTGAAGTTAGCCAGTGGACCAGTCTGTACTATTAAAAAAAATGGCACCAGATATTAAGCCTAAGCAAAATGTGCTTTTATGATTTGACTTTTGGATGAAAATTATTAGAGCAGATGACTTTTTTAAACTTCAAAACATGTCTGATCAGAAAAAGGACAAATCAACACCGCTTTACAAATTTGTAAAGAAGAATATGAGAGCGTTACAGTACTGTATTGATGTATTATAGAGTACTTAGATTGAGAAGTTTGTCATGTCCATTGCAGAATTTGTGGACTATCATTTAGCAAATTTAGACTTGTACACCAGTTAAAGTGAGTGTTGAGTATAAATAAGTTTTCAGTATGTTTTGTGTTTGTATTCTTGTTCTAATCCACAAGAATTTTGCTCATTTTTGCCAAGTATCTTGACCTGAAGATCCAGGTTAGTAGTAAAAATAAATGTACATTTTTCATACTGTGTTCTGTAATTATGGCATGTAATATACTAGGTACAACATTGTAGCCTCATTGAAGTGGGGGTACTAATATTAGCACTTGTAATATATGGATTACACTTTTTATGCTCATATTATGCTATTTTGCCACTTATATTACAAGAAATTAAGCTTATACCTCTCTTGGGGTTGGCATTTATGCATCACGGCATGACTTATTCAAGAAGCAAGATGTCAACCCATCATTAATATAAATATAAGGGTTTTTGTATAATTCCTGGTTTAGTATGGTAAAATGTTGATTTTTGCTGGGGGGGTCTTCAACTTTTCACAGTGATTTTTCACATAGAGGAATGCACCAATTGGGGAATGTAGATAAAACTTTAATTTTATTTTCACTATCAATACCATGGCAGCAGTTGTGTGTCATGACAATGGCACTTCATTATATGCATGCAATGGCAGAGTTTACCATTAAATACTCAAAACTGCATGTCCACAATTGTATACCTTTAACAGTGGGTAAAACTTCTGATAACAAGATGCTTAGTAAAAGCATCTCACTGCTCACTTGCAGCTGGATTATGTAGTTGAGAAACCAAGAGCTTATGTGCTTGGTTATTTTTGAGTGGGATTTGTATTATTTTGGGAGGAAACACTACACAATGCTCAAAAGCTTGGCTGTGCACTCCAACTAGTTTTTTATATGACTACACATAAAATATATTTTTAAAGTTGCGATTTTTAATAAGATTATGTTTTAATATGTAGAATTGTGTCATGAAAATTCTATGAATATAATGTAATCCTGTTGTTGTTGTTTAATGACACTTTTCAGACATTATTGGCTAGATCAATTCAAGGAAATGGAAACTAAGTGCCTTTCCCAATGAAACAAGGCAGCTGATCTGGGTGGATGATATAATCCAAAGAAAAACATATGAGTTTGAACTTTTTCACAAGTTCAGGAATAAGGTGATTGGATTGAAGGATGAAACTATATGTCAGTGCCACATATCAATATGTATTGCACCACGCAACCTACAGTATGATTCATTATTGATAATAGGTATCAACTTGAAGGTTTGTCATCTTAAGGATTCTCAATGGTAATGTGGTAATGTTTCAGGTGTGTTGTCATATTTGTCATAATTTCAGTGTGCTCAAGACATGTAACAAATATTGTAGACAGACCTTGACCATTTTCATCCTTTACAGGATTTATGACCAAAGTACTTCCAAACAAATGACCTGCAGTAGTTTGATTCTAATGCCGTCTTTTTGGCCATTGGTTTCAGGACCTGATAACCCTAACAGTTATTTTGCATTGCAAATGTCTTTGTGACTAGGATTAGTGACCATTAGTTCTGTTACCAGGTTCCATGCTCGTACTGCTACATAGCCCCCTTTGCCATGTTGTCTCTTTAATGTAATGATTTTGTGAAGAACCAAAAAAAGTATTTGTGTGTAAACTGTGACCAGTTTTTTGATGTCTTCCATTAAATTTGGTAGGCATTATGAATTTGTCTTAAATACAGAAGAAACAGTGCAAGGAAAATCATATCTAAAATAGATCATGGTACAGGCAAAAAAACAAAGGCAGTATTAAATGAAAGCTGTTATTCACACTATTTACAATGGATAAAGATTTTTGTTTTAAAAATGTCAGGACAGTTTCAAAAAAGGAAGTTTTAATCCTCTTATATTTGATCATGGAAAACCATAATTAAATCCTCTGTTGTTTCACTTTTCCAACCAGTCTTGGATTATTTTGATTAATTATCACACCACTATAGCTTATTGTCAAAATCTTTCATTTGTTATTGGGTGCTTAATTTCAGTCTTAAAAGTCTAGTTTTCATATCTAGTTTTTCCACTTTTTTGGTTATTTACATGGTGAGTGTCTGATCTGACCCTGCAGATGGTGGATCTGCATTGATACATTATTCAAACTTCAAAGAGGGGGCCCTGAGTGGCCGAGTGGTCTAAAGCGCTCTCCGTTATGGATCACTGCCACCTCACCTCTGTCTGCGTGGGTTCGAGTCTCGGATTCGGCAAATGTGGATATGTGAGAAAGCTTGCCAGTAGCTTCTCGTGGATCGGTGGTTCTTTCCGGGTATTTCCCGGTTTCTTCCTCCACCATTAATACTGGCCGCCATGTATAGCCTATCGTGTGCTGAAAAATGGCGTTAAGCTCTACAACAACAACAACAACAAACTTCAAAGAAAGAAGAATTTTATAGCTTTCATGTATGCATTTATTACAAGATTAATTGACAATCACTAAGTCTTGTCAGAGAGCAATTGCCCAGTAAATTGAAAAGCTTTTGCTCAGTTGGTGCTTGTAAGAGTTTACATTTGTGATCTGATTCTTTTCAGATTTATAATTTTAAATAAAATTATATGCATATAAACATTTTTTATGTGACATGATACTATTGATGTAGGTTGTTTTATAAAATAGCAGGGAACTGAATGCCTGAGTAAAAGTTTACTTGTATTTGTTTCCAGTGATATTTTATCAACGCTGTTTAATTTGGCCTATTCTTTTTGCATTCCATTAGTTCTTTCATCTGTGGCTTGTTTTGGTTGGGTGATGAGTGTTTCACAACCCTCTGAAAAGGCTTTGTTTAGAAAATATTTCACTAGAGAGATTGCAATACTAGATTTATAAAATTATATTAGTCAGCTGCATGTTTTGTCACCATAAGTTTCACAAGAAAAACTATATGTACATGCTCTTACAGACATGCATAATACTGCACTTCAGGCATGTTCTTCAGACATGCTTTTCTTGTATGGCAAGCGACAAACATTCCTAATCTCTTGAGTTTTGGAGCAATGAAACATCAGAATGTTTCTGGCACATCTGTTAATGCCCAGCAGTAATATTACAAAGGGTCAGATAAATACAAAATAAACAGTCAAGCTGAATTATCAAAATTTGCTATTTTCTGCAATTTTTTTAAAATCAATTACCAGAGGATAAAAAAGGAAACCTTATTATACATCTACTCTGGCCACATACTTAATCTACACTGTATCAAGAGAATCTCTCAGTGAGGTGGCTGGAGAAGAATGACAGTCTGCTTTCTCAAGTACCCCCTCTCTCGACTGTTTTTCAAGGAATGGCATCAGAAATGGGCCAAAGAGAAAAATCAAACAACTTTTTTGTATTTGAACCAACCACATATCTTGCCTATAGCATTTCATAAATCCTCCAAGAATTGTTTGTGAATAAGCTACGATGAACTGAATTCCTAAATGATCCACTTTTTGACATTAAGAAAAAAAAACAATGGCTATCAGTAATATTGCATATAGTGTTGCATAAATAAAAACGAAATGCTCCAAACAGTGTGGAGAAGATGTGTTGATGATATTGACACCAAAAAGTACCCCCCTTATTGACAACTTAAGACATTTACCCAAAAAGTGATGCAGGGAAAAATCTGTAACCATTTTGCACATCTGCACAAGCCACACATCAGTAGTAATACTACTACATCTAGCCTACAAAGTTTGAAGAGTGCGATTTCCATATTTGAAATAAATGGAATTTGTGTTGTAAAGATTAAAGATTTTACACATTTATTGCCATTGTTAAGAATCTGCTTTTGCCAATATTTTAAATTTACTTGGCACTATGTAACCAGGATTTCACTTATTTGCCATTAAGCCTATATATACATGTACAAAGTTATAATAAAATCCTTGAAGTAAATTTGGGAAAAGTGGTGACAAACTTTATGACAGATGGAAAAATTGATGGATAGGCCAACATGAGTGGTCAACACAATATCTCCACACTTTGGTTAAGTGAGGGGATAAAAACATGGTGACTTTAAGATCTAATGTGACTGCATTTATTCATTTTTTTTTACATAAATACATGAACCTAATGCAGCACTCTTTGAGAGAGAGATTCAAAATAATCAAATATGTGGAAAATAATCTTTACATCTTCTGTCTTCTCTTAATAACCAAACTCACTCATTCACCTATAAGAGCTTGGGGGAGTAGGGAGGGATATTATTATCATTTTAGGAATAAATTATAGAGGTAATCAGCTCTGTTCAAAACTTTAAATTACTTTTTCACCAAAATATAAAATGCAGTCTTGAATTTTGGTGCTTTAAGGATCATGCACTGAATACCAAACTTACCATGAATGTCATGTTGTGAATAACTCTATAAATAGACAGTGTGGCAGTGAAATCAGATCACACACACACACACACACATTTTATATTCTAGCCTGTCCCATTCAATATTTCACTAAAGACACACATTTATTATAAACTTGCATATATACTCCATGTTATATTTATGCAAACTGTCCTAAAGAGGTTGTTGCCACTGAAAGAGTTTAATTAAACTGAGCCCTTCCCTCTCTCCCCTATATACTTTGTTTAAAAATGTTTTGGAAATGTGGGACATTGGTTATGACTTCAGGGTCTTCCATTAGATCTAAAGTTGCAGGGTGAGTTGCCTGTGTAGGTGGTGGGCTTAGGGGACTTCCCACAATGGGGATACAGAGAATGTTGTTTGTTTTTTTTAAGTAGTGGGTGTAAAGTTAAAGTAGCTAGGTAAATTACCCACCTCCCAGCTGATATGGAAAGCCCTGTGACTTGTTCATATCCCATAGACTTTATACTACCCCTGAAAACTTAGGTCACAACATAGAAACTATTGAGATCCCCACCCTGTAATCATATATCCTTATGAAAAGACAAATTTACATATTGCCAATAACCCTAGGGTCCATAGTCACCCCCAGAAAAGAGTCTCTGGATCATAACTTTAGACTTTTGAGATCCCCATCCAATAACCACAATCCCAGCTTGGCTACAAAAGGACAGATTTATACATGTAACTGACAGTGCCCCAGAATCCATCCCCACCATGGATCACAACTGTACAACTATTGAGATATTTACTGTTTAAAAACATATAATATGTACCTGCTTCTGCCTTCTTCTTACTGGTTGTCATTGTGAACCTAAAAACTACAGCAGTCCTGACCTTGTTACCAGGTAGATATATATACTTATGGGGCATGAAAAGACAAATACAGATGCAATGAAGATATACACAGTATTCCTAAACAGAATTGTGGAGAGTACTTTCCATTCTCATCATTTCCTTTATAACTGGCAGGTCCCAGAAAAATATGGAACATCTCATGGCAGAACAGAAGCTCCATTATGAGGCAGAAATAGAGAATCTCAAGCATCAGTTGGGAGAGAGTTGCAACTCTGAGGAAATGGAAAGGATTAAGGAGGAATCAGAGAAGTAAATATACATGTCATTCTTTACTTTGTATGTTCAAGAAAGACAGCATTAGTTTCTCTATAAGGGGAGTTGTTTGTTATGACAGCTATATACTCTTATACTTGGACAAAATTAGAATGGTTTTTTTTTGTGGTTTTGTGTGACTTTGTTTTATATTTGAAGGTCTACACCAGTTGACATATGAGATGCCATATGAATGTTATGTTTTTTCAGAGTGAGAAACAAAATAAATTTTATGCTAAATGTTAATTTTTCCTTCTGTATGTTCAAAACATAATGCACTGAGTAAAGAATATGCAACAGTCATGCAGTAACCAGTGCCATGTGGCAAATTGTGCAGTCCCTTTAGCATTGGGAACTTTTATGGTTTGACCTTTAAAAAGTATTCTGCAAAAAATAAAAGACGGTTATTATATACACCTCTCCCTCGATAACTCGCGCACATCGGGGTCCAAAAACACAGACCGCACTATAAGCGAGGGCGCGAGTTACCGAGGGACCTCCAAACAAACCACTAGACATCCAGAAAACCGCATGGTTGGGGTTGGGGGGGAGTGGGAACTGGGCTGTTTAATGGCTGAATCCTCATTTTAGAATCGAGTCAAGAAAAATCGTCAATGAAACGCTTTTTCTGATGAAGTTGTTCGTTCTTATCTATATATCATATTTATTTTCAAAATGTCCAACATCTGAAAGACTGATAACATGATTGCAACTGGTTTCAACAACCAAACACGGTATGCGAAAACATTCGTGTATTACGTCACGGCTTTTTGTTTTGTTGATTAGTCTGGTTCCAGGAGTGTTGCATAATAGTATTTCACGAAACTAGGAGTCTACGAAGCAGGGAACCAGACTAATTGTTGATACACTACCAAACAAGATTCCTTTTTATAAAAAAACAGGTAACATTTATTTTGGCAGACAATCGTCTATGTCAAAACTCAATTTGTGTATTTTTCAATTAGTAAAATATTCATGCCGTGATTTCATTGCAAAAGTAATAGTGAAACTTCTTATCATGCTTGAGGATATCTCTACATGCAAATTCAAGAATTCTCAGAAACTCGTTTTTCCCACAACGGGCCGTATCTGTGGAAAAAAAGCTCTTTATTTTACAAAGTACTCATTTCGCTTGGCTGCCTTGCTATCTTTAATCACATTTATGATTGAGTAGGTAATTTTTAAGGTAGTTTACTTAGATATGTACACAGTAAAATGTATCACAGTGTTTGAATTATCAAGTGAAATGAGTTACCCGAGATACGACTGGTGCCGCTGGTTCTTAAGCATGTAGGATTTGTATGCCTTTTGACTTTTTTTCAATTCCACCTGCTTTATTTGAGTCAGAAGACGTAATTACCATGATAATAGAAAAGGAGCTCTCTTTTTATTTAGTGCAACAATACAACAGATACTTCCGCTAGTCCGATATCAAAACACGGTGGGTACTTAATTAGGTTCTCAGCAAAATGCTCACGGACATAGCTTTTACAGTAGATTGACACATTTTACGTTTAATTACAAGAGGACACATTGTATTTATGATGATTACACTTTAAAGGAACTAAAAGATAGAACTAGAACACAAATTTCAATTGAGAATTTTTTTTTATTTAATTGGTATTTATTTATTAAAGTACAGTCTCCACTTGGCGTAAGTGACATTTTCATTGATCGAAATGTCCTTGAATATTGTTAATTGCAGTTTACTAAGAATGTCGTTTGAAAAGAAAATGTAACAAATTATATGACTTCTTATTAAAAGTCATCATTTCATAATGTTGATTAAATTTCCAGGTCCTATCTACCGTTTTCGATGATAAAACGACCGGTATATAAATTTTCCGTTACCAATTTCGATCGCGATTTTCTTCAAGTTCAACCAATAGGTATCAATTTTTTTTTGCATTTTCTGGTTTAAAAATTGGGATCCACGCCTGACCCCGCGTTATAAGTGGGTTCGCGAGTTATCAGGGCATGAGTTATCGAGGGAGTGGTGTACTTTGAAAATGTTTCTGCCCGAATTTTTTAAATTTTTCTTCATACCAGAGTACTTCCATCAAAGGCAAATAATTTTTGTGTTTGTGTATATATTGCTCACTTTTTTCATCACTTTTTCGGGACTCAAGGTGGCCAAGTGGTTTAAGGTTCTTGCCATTACGGATTACTGGCATGTCAACTCTGTTTGCATGGGTGTGAGTCTCAGGCTTAGAGTGTTTAATCCAGTATTAACCATCCACATGCTATGTAAAGTTTGATGCTGCAAGAATGAAACACAAAGACATCAATCATGTTATAAAATTGTTTGATATGTTTAATAATTAAGTTATACAGTTCAGAGTTTCATCCAATCTGGGTTTAAAAATCAGGCGAGCATTTTACTTGGTGAAATTGTTATTAAATACAGTGAGTCATCCATTGAAAATTACTATTAATTCATTCATTTTTCTGGGTATCAATTTTGTGGTTTTTCAAACTTTAGATTTTTTGTTTATTTTTAATTTTATTAGTGAATTTTAAAGGATAAATATATCAATATCACAGTGACATATGAATATGTACATTTTGGTGAGTGTATAGTATTTTTTTTGTCAATGTGTGCATGCATTGGAGTGTGTAGATTTGCTGCTATGTTGCAGTGTCTTCACTAAACTGCATTGTATGCATGTTTGATGTAAGCAGATTGTAAAGTCTGATAGTCAAGCCAATTTAATATTAATTTGTGTGGCCTTTTTTGATTTCTGCAGGTGGAAGCAAATGTACTCCGAGCTACTGGCTAAGGTGGAGCCTTTCATGGAGCAGATTGAGAACTATGAGGTAGAAAAGCAGGCTCTTTTAGGTAGGTATTTAAGTCTATATCAACCATCTTTAGGTCCATATCAACCTTCGGAGAGGTGCATTTCCAATGTGAAATCATGGATGACATGTAACAAGCTGCAGATGAATGATGATAAAACTGAAGCCATTCTGATTACAACACAAAGACTTTTTCATTCACATCCTTTACCTCAAACAATAAATATCAGCAACACCAACATTAAATTCACACAGTCAGTACGAAACCTAGGTGTTACTCTCGACAGTACTCTCATTGCACCAACATGTCATGAACATATGCAAGGCTGCATATCTTGAGCTGAGATGCATCAGCTCCATTCGCAAGTATCTTTCAGTTGATGCCACTAAAACACTTGTATGTTCTTTAGTATTTTCAAGACTGGACTATTGTAACTCAATTCTGTCTGGTTCGTCTCAATATCTACTCCAGAAAAAAAGTTCAAAACACAGCTTCTCAGATCATCCTTAAAGTACCATGATCAGAGCACACCTCCCCCCTGCTCTGTACCCTACACTGGCTATCCATTTGATCCAGAATTAAACACAAAATTTGTTCTCTGTGCTACATTTCACTGACAGGCTCCAGTCCAACATACCTATCCAGCTTCACCCATGTGTACACACCAGCAAGATACTTACACTCCTCTTCTGACACTCATATTCTCATTATTCCCACTATGAAAATGAAATCATATGGACGTTCTTTTGCATACCAGGCCCCAGCAACGTGGAACGAATTGCCCACTGAACTTAGACACAAGATAGTGATCTCATTCAAGAGTGCTCTTAAAACTCACCTATTTCAACTGCAGGAACAGACTTAAAGACCTAATAATGCTTCCTTACCTTAAATATTTACAGCATGTTTTCTGTGTTCTAATTTCGTGGTGTTTGTTTTTATTTTTGTAATCATATCATTATATGTTTTTTAAGTATTGTCAAATGTTGTAAAGCGCTTAGAGCTTCTAAAGATTAGGCGCTCTACAAAGTCCTCATTATTATTATTATTATTATTATTATTATCTTTACTTGTTTGCATAAATTAAAACACTCAGGGGTCTTCAACATCTGAACCAGATGTATAATGTAATTTGCTAGAAACATGAGCTGAAGGGAGGCTATTTTTTATGCCCTTGATGACAGTGTGATGTGAACCAGTGTTGAGTTTTGTTTCCTTGATATGGGTTGAGTAGATTTTCCCACTTTCTTGTTACGTTTCTCATGAAATATTTTCAGTATGTTCATGTACATATGGGTGAAAGTTGTCTGTCTAGAGAAAGAATTTATTATTGGAGAAAATTCCTTTTCTTTAACTCTCTCTCTCTCTCTCTCTCTCTTTCTCCAGGTCAAAGAATGAGCACCCAGGCAGATCTGGAGAAGCTAAGTAAGGACTATGTCAAACTCCTTGGTCACCAAAATCAGAAGCAGAAAATTCATCATATCAACAAACTGAAAGAAGAAAAATTTAATTTGCAGAAGGTACCTTGTGTTGTTACTTTGTTTCATATCCTAAGCAACTTTTTAGACAGTCCTCACTTTCTTACTTAGTTCTGCTTCCAGATTCTCTCCTTCTCCAGCTCCATCTCCAGCCACTTTTAGAATTACTGCATCTGTTGATACGTTAGCCAAGAAAGACCAGCCCTCTTTAAATTAACTAAAAAAATTTGGTTCAGTAATTGACATTTTGTATAAAGATAAAAGTGTCATCAGGGCTTTCTCTTTCCACCAATGGCTCTCTCTAGATTTCAATCTGACTTTACATGGGAAACGTGTACTGGTCTTTTACATAGACATGGCAGAACTTGGAATTTTGAGACCTTCCTTTGTGCATATGAACCCTACTTCCTTGCCCGAAATGAAGCAACTGAACTGCAGTTCTGTCGTGATAGGATCCATGCACAACTTGGTAAACTTGAGAAGTCTAAGCATAGCCTAGACCTCCTCTGAGAACCCTTTGACACACAAGCCTGTGATTACATCACGTATGATGTGTTCTCAAAAGGGAACCCTGCTGACTAAGAGGCCTATGAGTATGTCACATCTGACATGTAGACTCAAAAAGCAACCCTGCTCACAGACAGACCTTTATTTCAGTGTGTACTCAAAAGGATATTAAAGCTGCATACATAAACCTACATTTTGTGAGAAGAGATGCATTTCTGTCCACATCTTCACATCTAAAAGACCATCATAAGACCATTCTCAGCTTGCAGCATGAATCTTATTACCACAGGTACATCAAGGAGAATGTTATGAAACAGGCCACCAAAGAGGCAAACCTGTTTCAGAGGCCAGTGATGCAAATTTCAGTCTTCATTTCCAAAGAGAGATCAGAGAAGTAGGAAATACCCCTCTATCTGCCAAAGATGGAAACCTGCTTATAAACGCTTTCCTTTGCAAGGGCAAGTTCCTGAGAGCCATGGTTGATAAAACACATGGAAATCAGGACCAGTTTGATGCAGTTTTGTTCACTGTCATTCTTCTCACAGAAAATGAAGCCCGTTTGTGCCATCCTTTACCACAATATTGGAAACGCTTAAATTCTTTGCCATGAAAGAGGAGAGACTCTTTCCAGACAACCAGTGTCTCTTGCAAATTATCTTGAGGGGCTTCCAGATCAAGTTTAATGAACATTCTGACTATCAGTAGACCTATACAGAGATTGCATTCTGCACCTAGTACTAAATACCCTCCTTACATAAAGAGCTATCGAAATTGGGGCTTTACTCCAAACTTTTCTTAGTTTTCCTGAAGCCAGTTGCAAGCTTCATTGAATCATACATCACACATCTCTCAACCAACACAATTGGGTGCCACAGTTCATAATGGAAATACCAAGATTATTTCTTAATGTTGTTCAGATATTGCTGTCAGCTTAGACATCCAAGATGCATACCTTCATATTCACATTTACAGGAAATTCCTGAGGTTTGTACACAGTGACACAAAGTATTAGTTCAGGGTATCTGCACATGGAGTTCAAAACACTCTTGAACTGAGTCTGTCTTCCTCAGAAATATGTACCGTTAAAATTATCTTGATAGGGTCCACTACGGCTTAGGTATCCAATTTCTGCCCAAGAATTTTAACCACATAGGTGATCTCCTTGCCTTTGGACACCTGTTTATGAGACCCCTGATGATGATTCTTCTATCGCTTTGGTGACCAAAACTTTGCCTTTTACATCAGATGGACAAAGTTTCAGACTATGTAAAGACTGCAAATGTGATAACTTAAGGTGACTTATTGCTGGTATCCTGCTACATGATCAACTATCAGAAATCATGGTCTGCACAGAAGCCAGATTGACATGCTGGGATGTCGTGTTTGCAAGAAGTTAGTGGGATTTGGCCTATTTACTGGAGTGCTTAATGAACATCATTTCACAGGAGTTGAAAACCATAGTGAATGCCTTTTGTTTCGTGTCGGCTCGTTTAAAGTAACACAAAGAAAAGAGTGACTACAACAAGCTTTGTAAATTTTAACAAAAATAATTTATTTCCCTAGAAAACACGGTGAAAAGGTAAAAATATGAAACAAGACTTACGATTTACGAAGAAGATCCAAAAATTTGTTCTAAAATTGTGAAATTATGTAAGTCTTGTGAATAAACGGTTCTCAATTGACATAGTCTGAATCTCAATTCCATTCCAAGATGGCGGATGATGACGTCAGACGAAGGTTAAACACAAATGTCCAGAATTTTCACTGCGAATCACAATTTGTATTGTCCTGTTCCAATTTAGAATTAATTTCAGCAAATGTCTTTGTCCAAAGCCAGTTGTATAGTTGTCCAGGGAAAATTATTATTTAAAAGGTAGATGAAGTACAGCTATCATCAATAACAAAACACATGTTATTCTTCATACGTACGAACGAACAACCCTTTCCAGCACAAAAGAATACCTTCTTCTTAAGGTATTTAGAAACTCTATAAGATGTTACGATGTGACTCTCTAAGATGTTAAAATATGACTCTCTACTAGTTCGCAGGTACCTGAGTATTTTAAAGCAAACTCATACGTCATTTCATGTACAAGCATGAAGAAATCATGCGATTTCGAAATCTCGCCACCGCAGTATAGAATGTCAACAAGTATTATTAGAAACGACCGTGGTCACAGCCAATCATTTACATAGCTATTTCTGACTGTTTGCTTGAATCGACAAAACCGTCATGCAAAAATCATGCTTACACAAGTCACATTTACATTCTAAATAAACACGATGTTTCTAACAAAATATCAGACCCTGCGAACACAATCATAACCATAACAGTAATTATATTTAATGATATAAAAATGAAATAAAAATGAAATAGAAAGAATTAAAAAGAATTCAAATTTTAACACACATGTAATTTAACTACAGGGTCATAACACTTTCAATCATGGCAAGAAATGTTGTCTGGAAAATGTGTTCTTATCATGTCCAACAAATCAACGGTCATCAGTAAGATTAGAAGTTAAGTGGGGAACCAAATCCACAGACCTCTGTTTGCTGGTTTGGGATTTTCTAAGGTAGTATCATTGTCAACCAAGCCACTTCAAGCCCACCACATCCCAAGCAGGCTTAGTGTTCCAGGAAAAGTAGCCGATCCATTTACTCTTCAGTCTTAAGCTGAATTATGCTCATTAGAATCAACCTCTTGTGGACCTGCTCGTTACCATTATCTCTCTATTACATGATTTAAAATTTAAAAAGAATTTGGCTGTCATCACCCTTTTTCCTAAATTGGAACAGTTTCAATGTACACACCTTTTCCCAATCCCTCTGATTCCCAAGATCTTGAAAAACTGATAGAATCATGGTGCTGACCAATCATGATTATACCCATTAATTGGGAAAATTCATGGATCAGTGACCTCCTGAACCTAATACAGTGTGACCCCGCTATAACACGGTAGTTGGGAGCCATAGAACCCAACTGTGTTATAGACCGAACCGTGTTATAAGCAACCAGGTAAGTTAGCAGAAGAAAATGATGCATGTACCCGAAAAATGGGGTGGGTGGGGGTAGGTAATAAATGCGGGCGCAAAAATACATGCTTCATTGGCACAGTTATCATCTTAAATCGATGCATATTAAATGAGAAATACACCTGTAGTGAAAACAGAGAAGGCATATATAATATTTTACTTTATTCAGAGAACCATGCATTGGTACATATACGTGTATACTGTTTATATATACATGTCTATTGCATAGCAATAAATAAAGTATCAACACCACGTACTCACCCGTGAATCACGCCACATATGTTGAATCCACAATACAAGTAATTCCATCGAAAATATGCACACACACAGAGATTTAAAATATTCAATAATTTTGTCACAGGTCATATAGGTCTGAATTCAGCGGAAAAAAAATAGCAGTCATATAATGAATGATGAAGCACATTTACTTTTCATTACGTCCGAAGTCGGTAAACGTTTCCGTTTTAAATGCCGTTGGTAGAGTTCATAAGCATAAACTTTTTTCCTGTGAAAAGGAAACTTTAACGGCACAATAAAAATGTTCCAGTCACTTTGGAAAATGAAACAATCCATCAGATTCCATTGCTTTTATTTAAGTTCGGTAATGACTTCCTTTGAAGAAAGGTTCTCTGTTTTTATTGAAGATTGTAGTCGGCTTTCTTTGATGAAGAGTGCATGCGTTAATGAAGTCACCGCTAAAGGACAGCTTTGGAGAACCAAACAAATGCCCGTTTCTTGTTGTGGCGGCAACATAAAAAAAATTGTATTGCATGATTGAGACTGATTTTTTTTCCCATTTGCTTAGTACGTTTTCATAACAATCGGTGCTTCGAAGATAATGTTTTCTTTGAAATTTCAGCTACTATTTTATCTGGGCACATTTTTTTAAAAATGAATTGGCCATCATATGGTCAATTGTAGTTACTGCTCCTCCCTGCCTATTGAATAGACAAGTGAGAGCTTCTTTATTTTTTGGGGGTTTTTTTTGTATGGTAGTGGAGTGATGCTGCCTTCCACACATCTGTCAGAAATTTAGAGAAAGGGTCAATCGACGATAGAGACGCCGGTGTTCTGGTCTGATGACAGGGATTACTACAGAAAATGTGAATGTTCTGAAGGATTTAATTCTGAGTGTAAAGAAGAGGAATTTTACTTACCATCCACATACAAATGTCAGTCTATGTAAATATATTAATTACTAGTGAGCGACCGAAAATCCGACGAAAGATAGATTATGAGATAATGCCCAGTCCGGTTGATCGCCACTACCAGAAATGTAAATTTGAAGGAAAAAAGTGGATATCTCAAAACATACAGTACTCATGCTAGATGTCAACATAAGCGGATTATGATATAACAATGCATTGTTAAGATGGTTTGTCAATATGGACAAAGAATTTGTTTATGTAACAATAGATGAATTTGAGTGCATTTTATATCAACTTTACAGCTTTCTTTCATGGGGCCTCTGAATTTCTCCACTCCAAACCAATGATTGTATATACAATTTTAAACAGCCAACAATGTTGGCAATTAAAAAAAATATCGCCAGATGGTATATTTTGCTGCCAATAAGGGGAAAAAATTGCAATTTGCGACATTGGTGAAGCCCTGCGCGATTGCTGAATACATTTTTGCACGTTATTTTTTGTACTTTAAAGAAGAAAATACTATTGTTTCATGTATGAGAAAAATGCATATAGCATTTCAGTAGACACGCCACAATCGTCTTGTATTATTCATACATGATCTCTTCCCTAAAATGATAACAAACTTTTTGGGGGTTTTTTTTCGTACTTTTAAGAAAGAATTTTTTTTTGTGTACAAGAAAAATATATGTATATGAAATTTCGGGAGCCACACCACGTCCGTGTTATATCCGAATTCGTGTTATAACGGAGCGTGCTATAGCGGCGTCACACTGTACTGGGGTTTTCTCAGAATGATCCTGCCTTCTCCCCACCACTTGAAACAACTGAATCTAGTCTATCTCCATGCCAAATATTGCCTTTGAAACATTTTGTACAGGTGATAAAGAAAAAGGTAAATAGCTTCGGGAGATAGGAACCCCACCATTCTTTTCATGGTCCATTGATCTTCAGAGATAAAGCAATGAGAGGGGACATCATTTGGTTATTATTAGGAATCCAGACATTAGTTTAGAAAGGGTTTAGACACCAGTTGCTATGTAATTCTAGACCCATATTTTTGGAGTTTATGGCATCACTATACATCATTTTAAGTTTGCTTCATTGAAATTATGACCATAGGTTAATGGCTATAGCTACGTTGTATAAATGGGCATATTGCAAAAACTGATTTAATATGACTGACATTGATGGGCATTATCACTAACAAAATGGCACAGTCTGTAAACCCCATTATGTAAAACATGGACTTTAGTCAGTATATGGCAGAAAAGTGTTAGCAAACCAAGAACTGCAGTATGATGTGGAGTAATTATGAAACACACCTTTTGAAGTTTTGTTCTTTCTATCTTTCTGAATTTAAAAGCAATACGTTTATGCTAAACGAGTGTCCACATTTATAAAGATCTGTGTTACTGTTATGCACAACGTCTCTTGAACTACTGCCAGCCGGGTATTAGTCTGGGTAAGACTAACCCAAGCACCACCAGTGATTTATTTGGTTTTGTGTAAAAATCCATTCGTGAATTCTATACAGGGCATTTCAGATTGCCTGTGTTGGGGAAGGATAAAATTTGAAGTCAACTGAAAACAGCAATTGACAATTCTTATTTCTTTTCAGGAGCTTTCCATTTGTCAAGAGCAAATGATAAAACAGAAGAGAACCATTCAAAAACTGGAGGAGAAAGTATTCAATCTTGAAGGAAAACGGCACTTTGATCCATCTAAAGCCTTTAGCAATACAAAGGAAAATGATCTTAACAAAACACTTTCTCCATCCAAAAGAGAGAGCTCCAGACCACGTACACCATTAAAGGATGGTAAGCATGTGTTTATCTTAGATATTCTGTGATTTGACCAACTTTGATATTTGTCAAGCCAGTTTTAGTGGAAAGTGAGACAGCAGTTTATCGTTTAGGCTTAATTCTTTCATTTTCATTTATAGACAAAAAGACAGCAAAGGAATCATAATTCTATTTGCCATTTAATATTTACACAAAATTCACACATTACATGGTTATTATTGTCTTAGATTTGCTGTCCTGGTGTGGTGTAAATGTGGGCACGACTAATATTACCTTGATTTTGGCTGCATCTAAGATCATTCAGGGCAATTGACATGAACATTATTTAAGTGGACAACCATCAGTATTTGACCCCTTTGGGGAACATTGGTCATTGCAGATAACTTTATCCTTGGAAAACAGTGGACAAGTTCTAATAAGAAAGAGTAATCGTTCTCAGTAAATTCAGTTTAATTTCACTTATTTTATGCAATCTACAGCCATGCGAGGCCCAGTGATTTAATTTGATCTTGTATCCACCTGTTGAACATGCACTTGTCTGGTGGCCATGCCATACTTGATCTTTGGGTTGTCCCTTACAAGTAGACCAACTTGTTTGCAATCTGTGGTTCCCCCAATCATGATGTTATAATGTACAGATGCAGTACCCTGCAAGAGATCTGAAAAGGGGCAGCAGTATCCAATTTTAACCAACTTGTGAAAGAAATTTAATAAAGCAGGAGGGTGGCAAGAGTTTTGTTTATTTTTAAACTGACAAAAGTTCTGCAAGCAACCCATACTTGGCTGATCCAATGTATGGTCTTTTCAGCCTGAAAATTTGCATTAAGGATTTGGTTCAAATTTCATATGCATATATATTTCCTTGATGAATTTTGTTCGTACTTAAAAATCGAGTCTGAAACTAAGACAGTTTATTCTGCAACATGCTAGCTCTACCTTTTGACTCTAATGTCAAGGTCACATTTTACAGCAATGCTTCAAACACAGAATTGGCATGCAGGCCTTGGTCGTTTTGTTTACTGTTGTGATTTTTCGTGCAGTGATTGATGCTGCATGGTAGAAAATAGACTAATAATTTCATTTGTCTATAGCATGAATATAAAGTTGGCTGTAATGTCAATATCACCATTGATATTCATTACCATTGCCACTTAATCAAGATTTTATAAGTAGAAGATGTTACCTTTAAAGATAATTTCAAGGTTGATTCCTTTGCATTCCATGGCATATTTTACACTTCAAATTATCTTGGTCAACATTCAGTCTTTGACCCAGTGGATATCATTAATGAATTTACTTTTCTACTTTTGAAATCATTTTTTTATCACAATAAAATTTTGAATATAATCCTGCTACCTTCTGAATCCATCCTTACTAAACGACTAAAGTTTGTCTTACCTATCTACATCATATTGAAATAAAAGGCAATAACTCTTGCCCTTTCCCTCCCCTTGCCACCATTAGGTGTTGACAGTTCTTAATCTTCATTGTTGTACAGTCAACAATGCATGACAAAACTCTTATCAATCCAGCCAAAAATGATGTGATTTTTAACCATCCATCCAGAAATTTGGATTTATATTGTGTATCAATAATTTCTCTACAGGTGGTATACATTAGTTTTTAAAAATTTTCCAATATTTTTGTGCATTTATCACTTTTTTAGACCTTTGTCTATTTTGACTGCATTGTAAAAACAAATACTGTTATTGATACATGTTCAGGGATTGCACTGGGCTTTTGCCAGTGTCACAATTGCAACAAAATATACCATCTGGTGATCTTTTTGGTGACAACATTTTTGGCTGTTAAAAATTGTATATACAGGCTTGGGTTTGGATTGGAGAAATTCAAAGGCACCATGACAGGAAGCCGCAAACTTGGATATATAATTGCACTGGAATCTTTTGTTACACAAACAAATCGTTTGTTCATATTGACAAAACACCCTAACATGGCAATATTATATCATAATCTGCTTATGCTGATATCTGGCCTTAGTACTCGGTGCTGTAATATAACCCAAATAGTCATGCTACCTGACTAGCTACAATTGACCACCTCTGAAGGCGGGAACGGGATTAACTACAATCTACCAGATGATGACAGTTTTTTCCTTTTTGAAAAATGTATCAGAAAAAATAGTTTCGTTGAAATGTCAAAGAAAACTGATTACCTTTGAAGCATTGATCGTTCTGAATATATACTAAGAAAATGAAAAGATTCAGTCTCCATCAGTGTTTTACAATTATTTGATGTAGCCACTGCAATAACAAACATGCATTTGTTTGGTCCTTCAAAGAACGCCTTTGGCGGTGCCTTCAATAACACATGAACCTTCATCAATGCAAGCTGACGACCTTTGATCAAAGAAAGTAGGCAACAAACTTAAATAAAAGCATTGTTTCATTTTTCACATTGATTGGAACATGTTTATCATGCCATGAATGTTTCATGTTTGCAACAAAAAGTTCATGCTTACGAACACTACCAATGGCAGTTTAAAACCCAGATTAAAATTTCAGTATTTTGAAACAATAAATATCTGGCTGTCGAGTTAAATGAAGGTGGGACATCCACAAGAATGTTAAAACTTGTTAATTTGTTCACATGTTTTCATTTCCCTATGAATAGCCTCATCCCCTTGGTAGCCTTGGAATCATGGTAGTTGTCTCAGGCTGACCAAAATCTAGGCCAATTTAAGTACATGTACCCGTAGCATGTAAACAACTATACAGCCACGTGCTACTAGGATAATAAATATCAGAGTGAATTGTTCATGAAATATGTTTGTTGACAATGGGATGAAGATCAAACAAGGACTACCATTTTTTATATATATGTTTTGGATGTGTTTTCTAACGGGATTTCACTGATACAAGAATTTTCTACCATTCGAATTCATGAATTTTTCATATGCATGTATATTATTTAACACATTGTGGAGTGTACCACACAGATGTAAGTTGTCAATATACAAGTGCATTTCAGACTAGTTGTCTTCATTTAATCAAAATTTTCAATTTTTTTTTCTCTGTGTAAATCCTAGTCACTGACGACATGTCATCTCTTAAAAATTTCACTTGTATGTGAAATTTCAATTTATTTTCAGCCCACCCCCTTTACTTATCTAAACATCTTCTTACGTCGACAATATTACCTTGGCCCTGAGGATGTTGAGATCAACAGATAGTACTGTATTATGAAAAAAAATTTTGCAACAACTTTTTTAAAGCCAGTGCCATCCCTGCATGTTGTGATTCATGGATTTGCCCACATTGCCTTTTGTTCACTAAACCAGTTAATAATGGGTTCTGTTTTAGTGATTTATTACCACGATGCATTGTTAATTTATACATTTGTCCTTGTGTGGGTTTTTTGTATGAATGTTCATTGCAGTCGTTTCAGTGAAACCTATGGATGAAGTGTAATAAATGCAACAATTTCAAGGCCAATGAAGGCACATATGAATCGTGCCCTGCATGCACTAAATATTTTCTGTAAGAACCATGCCATTTGTGCACCATATGACCTGAGAGCATATGGACAACGGTATTTTGCAAAAGATCATACTGAAAGATCCATCAATCTCTCCAGGCCTGTCACTTTATCTGTCTCAGTCTATCCTAATATTCAACATCTACATACAGTTACAAGATTTTTGTGATAGATCCATCCATCTTGCCAGACCTACAGCTTCATCTCTCTAAAATTACAGATCTCTTAATAATTGATCTGTCTGTTTTATCATGCCTATAACTACATACACATTGGCAATTACAGGGATCTTAGTGATAGATCCATCTATCCAGCCATGCCCATTGCACCAACTGGAACATCTTTCACATGGTCAGTAACTGTACCAATCATACTTTTGGCAAACCAACCGTATGTTCTGAAATGACATGTTTGCCTGCAGCCAGCTTTCCCAAAGTTACCATGACTCATATATTGAGAATGACATTGTGTCATCCATGCCAGCCATGATGGTTTATCCAGATATGGAAGTAGAACCAGAACAGGACACAACAGTGTGAAAATACTCCTCAGCAACAGCCTTACTCAGATCCAACCATGGAGCAGACTGAGTTGAACTTTAAGGCTGCTTTCGAAGAGGTACTGGATGTTATCGGTTTCAGAATACCATCCACTCCCTACCACACACAAAGGACTAAAAGGTCATGGCTTTGGTAGATATCGATGGTGAGGAAGAGGATTAATACTTTAGCTACTAACCCAGTTAGCAAAGATCAGGAAGATTAATGACCATCTGTCTGAAAGACTCTGTGATGTAGGAAAGACGATGGCTTTTGCACTGGTACAAAACACAATCTGATGCCTTCCATACTCTCTGCCCAGCTCTGGATAAGAATTTAGCAGCTGTCCACGTCTACCCCATTAGGTATAAAGTGGACAAAAGAATGTTCACACCACATCAAACTGGTTCGGGACCTTTTGCCATGTCTTCACTGTTTGATCTGGCCTTGTTGCCGATATTCCTATCAGCAGAAAAATCTGCCAACCAGCATGCCTGGGAATCAACAGCCCAGCAAATTGTTCAGGTTATTAACTGATCAGCTCACCATTCAATAGTAAATATGTTGCAACTCTTTGAGTTATTAAATGCAACAGTGGATTTGATCCTGCTGGGCTGCCTTTATATGCGTAAGTTACAAATGATTTTGTTGGATCAGTGGTGCCCCTTTTTCATTTCACATTACCATAAGGTCGGTATCTTGACCAAGGTGCAATCATTACTTCTTTAATGGTGCAGCTACGGTTGGGTCATGATGGAAGTCTCTGGAAAAACAACTGGAAGTGATGGTTTGTACAGACAATACTATATACAGTTGGGGAGCCCACTTGTTGCCAGCCACAGTGGGGACCAAGGGAACTGCATCTTCAAAATGAAACTATCATAAATGCCTTTTCGTTCTTGAAAGAATGACTCTGGGGGAAATCAGTCTTGATTATGAAGGACAGCGCCATAGTAGAGACTTAACTCCTCAAACATGGGCATCAGATCATCTGACCTGAGCATGCTGGTTTTGCAGTTCCTTCATTGGTGCTACCATCTTCAGATCAATACACAAATCAGATACACTCCCAATGGACTCACTGTCCTGGGAAAGGGACAGGAATGATCTATTGGTTTTTGATTGGATTTTGTGCACTTTGGGGATGGGGGGGGGGGCAAGGTGGAACCAGAAGTTGCCCACCTTTCTCTTGCCAGTTCTGAACCAGAAGCTTGAGCTGTGAATGCACTATCAATCACTTGGGAGGGGTTATGGGCCTTTGTTTACCCACCTTTAGTCATAGTATGGTAAATGTTACCAGAAAGGAGTCAAAACTGCAAGATAATTCTGATATTCACTTTCAAATGGTACAGTTCCTGGTTCAGCAACTCTACTCCAGGATTTCAGCTCATGAAATTAAAGCAATCTCTGTGAGCCTCACATTCAGTTGGAACATTTCAATCTGAGACATTGTAGAAGCTGAGGACTGGCATGCAGTACCAACCTTCTTGAGTTTTTATCTCAAACATTTAGCTTTGCAGAGATAACCATCAAACCAAATTAAACTAACATAACCTCTTCTCTTCGCTGGATTTTTTCCAGTGAATTTTGACAGTAAGATTTAAATATTTATCCTAACTCGATAGAGTATCACAGAACATTTGACCATAGGCTGTATTGATTAAATTAGGAGAGTGGGTTATCATTGACATAGGGAATGCAGTCTTTCTTCCCCAGATGGATACTTGAAGCATAAATATGATGCTCAGCATTCCCCCTCCTATTATCAATTTTCCTATTGTTAATGTATTCAAAGGAGAAAGCAAATTCTAGTAAATTATGTTTTTGATAAAACACTTACCCAATCATACAGCTTAAAAATGCTCCTAGCCAGCCAGCTTTGCAAGAATCCAGCAGTGGCAGTGGGAGGTAATGGGTTAGAATTGTTGCCTTTTGTCTATATGATATACACAGAGAAGTCAAATTTTCATCCATTAGTAGGGCTGGATTCAGGATGTAGCAGACATATTTCTAATGTAAATGTGATTGTGTAAGTAATTTAGTTTTCTACACTGCTTGAAATGGAAAGTTGAGAGTCCTTTTGGCAATAAAATAAAACATCATCCTTTAGTACATTTTACAGTAAACTGACTCCATTTTGCTTATGATTATTATTAGTATACACCAGTAAATTATAAATATATGTTCTTCATGATTTGTTTTCAAAGGCAACAGAAAGTGATGGACTTGTGCTCCACCTGTGATGATGCACCAGTCTAGGGATATGTGACACAGTCCAGCATTGATATTCAAGATTGTGACACCCCAAGATTCATTAGGACCCATTGCAAGAATGGCTGCATTGCGTTGCCCATGGTGAATGATTGATATGTTGTCAGTTTCAAGAGTGATGTCCATTGCTAAATTGTTGTGAAACATTTTCCTCAACACAATGACTCCTTTCACACTATTATATGAAAAAGAAGACTTATTTTTGAATGGCTACATCATCTTACCCGTGGCAAATGATTGATGTGTTGTCAATTTCAAGGGTAATGTCCATTGCTGAGCTCAGTTATGAATGATTTTTCTCAGCACCATGAATGAAGACTTATTTTTATATAATCAGGGGTTTTTTTTAGATTTATTTCAGCAGAATGATAATGTTTAATACATCTTTAATCCTGACAAGTATGCTGTGATTCTGGATCATTTGTAGCAGTAACAATGCAACAAACTGTACAGAACATACCCAGATTGTGTACAAGTTTATTCCAGTCAGCAATCTGAGTTTAGGATCCTACTTGTCCAATTTGTTCCTAATTAATAGATATATTTAACAGTCATGTGATTCTTGAGGTTTTGAAACATGTTAGACATATCAATGAACTTTTCCTTGATAGCTTCTTTTTTTTCCCCCAACAAATGATGAAATGGTGTGTTAGTTTTAGATGCATTTTACTGCATGATACAAGTAAGTTTTATATAAATTCTTTAAGATTGCGATTAAAAAAGGAAGAAAAAAACTTGTATGAAATAGGCTTTTTATTTGTATGGATTTATTTTTTAGGGAAATACTGCATTTAGTCATTAAAATTCTTTAGTAATAATACATTTGTTCTACATTCTATTTCTTTGAATAAACTGCTTTAAATGTAGAATATTGTACCACATTCTCAACTTTTTGCTCTTCCTTGCATTTCTTCTATCTTGAAGGATTTTTTTTGTAATGAAGTATGGTATGCTGTTGCAGTTGTGTTGACAATAATTTATTAATTTGCTATATAAAGGAAAGCTTTGTGGCTCAGTGGTTAATGTGTTTGACTCCTTTGAGAATCAGATGGGATGTGGGTTCAGTTTCCACCACCAGATCAACCCGGGGCCCCAAGTGGCCAAGCGGTCTAAAGCGCTCACCGTTATGGATCACTGCCATCTCACCTCTGTCGGCGTGGGTTCGAGTCTCGGATTCAGCACATGTGGGTATGTGAGAAAGCTTGCCAGTTGCTTCTCGTGGGTCGGTGGTTCTTTCCAGGGTATTCCCGGGTTCTTCCTCCACCATTAATACTGGCCGCTATGTATAGCCTATCTTGTGCTGAAAAATGGCATTAAACATTACAACAACAACAACAACCTGATGAACCCAGATCAGCTACTGTGGTGTGACATTGGAAAATCACTTTACTTGCTTTGGCATGTTACAACCCTCAAGCCATTGCCTGTACTGTAAAGTACCAAAAACGTGAGAAATCCCCAAAATTCTTGTTATATGAATACTGTTTGTTACATAGTTGGTTGATAACTGCTTCTTGAAATTTTTGAAGTCCAATCTAATTTGAGTGTAAAATAATGTTATTGATTTAAAAAGCAGGACCCTGTTTTCATATTAAATATTTTAAAAATTATCTGCAGTATACTGCCATTGCCATTCGGTTGTACTTGACCCATTAGAGCCTCAAGAACCTGGAGGTTGGCAATGCAGTTTACAAGATCCATTACATTTAGTGAGCTCAACATACTACACAGGTCTACAAACCCATACAATTGGACCATAAGTCTTCTGGAAATTATCCTTAAAATGTATACTTGTGGAATAATAGAAAAAATTGTGTAAAGATGTTTGTTCCGTTATAATCCAGATACTGACTTGCCTTAGTTTAATTAAAGAACCAGGTTTCAGAATTGATGAAGTTGGCCAGGAAACCAGACTGACTTGACTGGCGTGCCACAGATGCTTTAAACTGCACCTTTAGTTTTTCATGCAAAATGTCTGCATGATAAAGCTATTGCTTATAGAATTTTCTAAAAATTGCATCCAACAAAAAATATATGTTACTAATGAAAGGGACAGAAGGCCTCTTACAATGCTTAAATAGCATGGAAGAATGAAAAGGAGTTTTCAGAATTCTTGAGGAAAAAGCAGGAAGGGCAACAATTGCGTTTAGGTGCACTTTACAAACTTTTTAGTTCAAAATAATGTTTATCATCACTGCATTGGTCTCTGATTACACTTCTGAACATTTAAATGCATGTTTTCCAACTTGATAATATCAGTGCATGATATTTTTATTTAACCTTACTGAAAATTGGTCTGACTTAGAGACAAAAATTGACTGCCTGATGAAAAGGTCTTGTCAGCGTTGGCAGGTCTGAATTTACTATCCAGTAGTTTCTAATGATTTAGTAAGATTGCTATGCAGACTTGTTTGTATGCCTGTATGTATCTATGTATAGAGTTTAAGGCACATCAGCACAATCCTGCTATACGTTGCAGAGTAAGTTTAGGTATTTAAAAAGAAGACACATAAGGCAAAGATTAAATCCAATTAATTTTAAATGTAAACTGCACTCTAAAAATCCAAGTCCTTTTCATTGTGAACATTGTCACAGAATAAATTCCAGAGGAGAAAGAGTTACTTCTATTAGTCACTTCTTATGACTTGCAGGGTGACCCACTGGGGTTATTCTAGATTTTTGAGCCTGCAGGATGCAGTAAGACTTGACATACCTTGCACAGTTTACTGCTCTTGGCAGTGTGATGTTCGTACTAGTTATGGGTCACCCTTAATACACGTACAGTCAACAGTTATAGTGGCATTCTTGGTTTGTTTGCCCTCAGGACATTAAAAATATTCTTCATATCAGAATGCAACATTTGACAAAAGGAACTTTAAAAGGTCAGTAAGTGTAGTCCAATACATGTATGCATCCTTCCCTCAAAAGTGTTCACTTTCACACATGTATGTGTATGACAAGACACATAAATTATATGATCCAGAATCTGATGTTAATTTCAGTTGCATCTCCAAAAACATTTTTAGTATTTCAAGAAACAATAAATAAAGCCACAAACACACACATACATTCACAAATGGACTCGCATGAGCTTCTTTATCATGGATTATCCACTAGATATTGTGGCTAACTGACCATACACACTATTTTTGCCCCTATGGTGGCCAATTTATTAAAAAAAAATTCTTTAGGTGTTTCCTTAATTATATACATGCATTACAGTAGGGTACATAATACATTGCACATAAATCTGATGGCCAACACCAAACATGAATGGTAATGGCTTACTTTTAAGAATAATAAATATGGGTTTTTTTTATAAAAAAACTAGCTTTAAACACTCTATGAGAGATGATGTAATTAGACTGGTTGCTTTTAATGATCAAAACAAAAATCTTTGCTATGGATTTAGCAAAATATGCAAAAATTTAATTAACTGAATTAGGAATAATAACGCAATAAAGCTGTAAAAACTTCCGGTGATTTAAATGTTTCAAGTTGATAATTATTCATTTGGAGAATCATTTGTGTTTCATAATCTTTAGTGACAAGGCAAACATGCATCCTGTTACATCTCCAAGCAGTCAGTCATTTCAGTTTTCAGATACTGATTTTAGTATTCATTATAGTAAATGAAATTGGTCCTTTATGTTTCTGTTATTGCAGAATCACAGCATCAATTGTATATTTATAATGCTATTGCTAAAATTGTGTAACAAAAATTCCATTGGTGTCTTTGATTATATCTTTTTCTGAACCCCCAAAAGTTAATTTCATATATGACAAAACATTCAGCAATCTAATTCAAATTGATATTTCCACCGTAACAGAGATCTGACACACACTGATATGAGGTCATATTATGTTGACCTTAAGATTCACCAGTTACAGTTACAGTTCCATATTTAAGAATGGGAAAAACTTAATTCAGAACATAGGGTCAGTTAATGATTAATCATGAAATGCAATGCTTTATCAGATAGGATAGTAACAATATGTTGACCAGGAATTCCAAATATCAGCAGAGCATCATTATTGATACCTGATAATCTTATTATTACAAGTAGATCTCGATTTTATTTAAATTACCTTCCCTCCACCCCCACCCATCTTGGCAGAGTGTATTATTCCATGACCTTGTCTGTCTGTAGTGCTTCATTTTTTAGAAGAAAACTTCAGTTCTATAGCACCTACCTTTGCCAATGTTTACATGCAAGTTTTGCCAAAAATGCATTAGAACTTTGGGATTGGAATGTCAAAGGTCAAGGTTACTGACAGTGACTGAAAGAGCATGGTTTCTGCCAAATAACATTAGTTCTGTTATCACAAACCTTGACCAACCTTTGTAGATGGCTTGTACTTGTAAGGAAAAAGCTAGTTAATTTGGTGGTCAAAAGGTTAAAGGTCAAGGTTAGTGGCTGAAAGAAGAAAAATAGTTTTAGCACAAATATACAGGTTAGGTAACTTCACCAATGGATGACAACATTGGGTAAGAAATGAGCGTATTGTTTTTGGGATCAGTCACGATCCTTGACAGAAAGAAGAAAATTTGTTTTTGTAAAATAACTTGGCTTGTATACCACATACCTTGACCAAAGTTTGTGGACATCTTGCACTTAATTATGGAAGAGACCTATTGATTTTCGTGTCAAAAGGTGAAAGGTCATTGTGGCTCAAGGAAAAATAACTTGTTCTAAGGTAACTTACATGACCAAACTGGATGGCATGCACTGAGCATAATAAGGAAACAGATTTTGGTGTAGGTCAGAGGTCACATTTGTGTTTAAGAAGTCTAATAAGAAATAATGGCTTCTCAACATTAACATTGATTCAAAACCACAAACCTTGGAAGTCATTGAGACTCATTGATCTATTATCAGTAGAGTCAACTGTGACCTACTTGTGCCATCATGAATTGGTATTAAGCAACAGGCTGGTGTATAGTGTGAAATTCACAGTACTCTTGTAATACAAGGCCAATGAGAAACTATTCATATCCAAATATGCCACCCTAATCAGATGTGTCAAAATTAAGTAACATAGCCAACTTAAAATGCTTAGAAATTTCAAAACTTTGTCTTAAATGTAAGATGAATTATTTTTAGATCAAATTCTTTATCATATACTTTACTGTTTCATACATGAATAAGCTCTATTTTCAAGCTTTATAATTTACTAATTACAAAAATGACAAGATTATACTGAGCTAACAAGTGTTTTGTATTCTTGATCAGTCTTGTGCTTCTTGACCAATTTTTACTGCATTTTTTTAACTTAATAAGTAACTGGATTAAAAATTTACTCATATATAGTGTATTACCTATTGAAAAGACTTGAGACCTCTACTTGCATGTAGCATGTATCTTATATTTTGATCAAGCCTTGTCTACTTGTATTAAGGGAATTTCACCTGTAACAAAGCAGCTATAAAATAGTGCCACCTGCATTTTAAATTCTTGAAACATGAAGCCTTTATTCTGAAAAAAAAAATGTGGAACAAAAGTGTATATTAAACCTAAAACGTCTCCCCCCCCCCAAATTGTGACTGGCATCATAATAAATAAGTGATGCCTCTAAATTTAGCATAGTTCAAATGATCACACCTGTTTAAAATAAATACTGGTTTAACTTTTGTTAAGTAATTAAACTTCTCATTTTTATGAAGAACAATCCTATTATAGTCTAAACAAGTTATTCTGGAAGCAATTAATACAGGAATACTATGAATTAATTCAGTTTTGTTTTTTGTTTTTTTTAAAGGACATTTTTGTACATCAGTTTGTAAATTTTTTGAAGTAGTTTTATTGTTTCCCCAGTAGACATGCTGTTAAATGGGTCTTTAAATTCATGGATTGTTTCTACCATTAAATCTATGAAAATTAGTACCAAAAGAAGGTAGTGAATTTACAGTAAATGGGATGATTTTTTTTAAGGATTATTGCTAGAATCCAATTTTGAAAGTTAGTTTCAGTTAGTTAATTCCATTAATATGATAGTGTTTAATTTTTACCTTCATTTATTGTTCATCGTGTATTCTCTGTAAATGTTTGATATGGGAGATTGTGTTGTAGTGGATCATTATATTTTCATTTAGTTTACATTATTTTTTCTATCATAATGATTACCTCTTTTTTCATTAGTTTTACAAAATGTTTTAAGGTTTAGCAAGGATGTAATTTATACATTGATCATATATTGTAATAAAAATGCCAGCTTGAAATGAATCTTCCATTTGTTTTTATTAGATATATAGATTAGAAAGAAAAGCCTACCCCATAGTATTTCTTGCTTCTACCAGATTTCATTGAAAAGTGAGCCATACTCTTAAAACTTGTTTTCATGTTATGACAGAGAATGAATAAAAAAGTGTCCAAATATTCTCAAGAATTCATCTAGAATCTAATCATGAAGATAATGCATGCTTGCACAGCATTAAACAAAACAGAAACAGGACCTAAATCAAGGATCTAAATAGTGAGTTCCAGTTTAATCTGGATGCCACTGAATTGTTAAACTTAATTGATATGGCAATATGTGGTGATTGATAGAAACATAAAGTAACCTTGATAGCAAGGATCCAGGTTACAGAATCAATTAGTTCACCTTATCAAAATTGTTTAGCATGGACAGAGTGTTATCAATCGTTGCTACAAATTTAGTCAGATTTTGGAGGAGCCAATTAAAAGAGCTTTTGTAAAGGCATTCTACATTCCCATGGAATTAAATTACTTGGGGCTCTATATACAGGTAAGTTGGTTTAGTTGGAAAGATAAGACATCATCATTTAAGTATGATCAACGGGTCAAATTTAAGGTCATTGGAGCAAACAGTTGTTCAAAGTTGAAATTTTAACAGGAGACAATTACTGTTCAAAAGATCAGAAAGTTTAAGAGCAATGAGGTTGGGGAAATTTTTGCTCCATATTAGAGATTATTCAGTTTCAATTACCTAAGTGAAAATCATGTATACCCTTATCCTTTGATTTGTCATTGTATTAAATGCACCTCTGAAAGATAAAAATGTTATGTCCCTTCAAATCATACATGTAGAATTATTTGAACCCAGTGGTGCACTATATTGTTTAAGTGTGTCTTGAGAGAGAAAATGCATTGTTGCTTTCCATATTGTTTGATAGTCCTTGAATTGATAAGAAATTTAATGGAATTATAGGTACTGTCTACTTCTCTGCTAGATATAAATTTTTATTTTCAAATGACCTAGACCTTGCATGAAAGTATGACATTGAGCAGTCTAAGTACATGTACAGTGACCAACCTTCCCAGAGTGTAGAGGCTATCACCCTGCAGAGAACTTAACCAAAGACTTTAGACTTCCAGATGCCATTGATGTTGTTCGAGGGTCATAGGTCTGGTGGTGATGAATGGATAAATGACAGAGTTTCCTGGTTAAACAATCCAAGTATAATAGCAGTCCTTCACAGGTTTTGGCAGTTAGGACCATACAAGAAACTTAAAATTGTAACTATTGTGGACATAGTGATTGACAGAATGAGTAATACCCATGAATTGCCTAAGCTGAAACAGGCAAGACAAAATTCAAGGAATGCAGTAATTTGCTCCAGGCACAGAGGCTCTGATTCTCTAATTTTGCATGCTGAAATATCGGAGCTTCTAAATGACATGATCTACATCATTATATTGATACAGTCATGCTTTTTTATTTAATAATGTGTGGCACTTGTTTGAGATAACAAGATAATAGTGAAAATGGTAGTGTTAAGACATGCAGAAGATTGATGATAGTAACGGTGGAAAAAGTGAAAGATTATCATGCTACATTTTTTTCCGTTCATACTACGATTGATTTGGTTACTATGGCAGTGACAAGGTAAGTATACCTCAACTGGCATAGCCCTAAAGAGCACTAGGTCTTGTAACTGAAGACTGCATTCGAATGTGACGGTGGATAGCTCATGCTTGTAAGATGCCAAGTCAGGAGCTTCCGCACCAGTTGCTAGTAAGTTGTTCCATGTCTCTATGGCATATGGCAAGCAGCAGAACTTTTAAGCATTTGTGAAGAGATGTATCTGAACTTGCTGTGATTAGATCTGGTTCAACTAGGTACTGGAGTCAAATATTTGTCTACAAGGGTTTTGATGAACTTGAACAGCATGGGCAACTGAGCCTGACAAGTACTGGTGATGATCCAGCATAGCCCTTATATCTGTTGGTGGTATGTCCTGCAGCCCTCTTCTGAACCACCTCTATTTTTTGTTTGTCTGGTCCAGTCATGTGGGATCCACACGGCCATGCATTACACAATGCCAGGTCACACAAATGACACGAGGGCCTTTTTTACTTCCTCACCGCTGAAATGGAGGTTCCACTGTATAAAACCAAGGGTGCTGTTTCCTGTTTCATTATCTTATTTATATGGTATTTCCAAGACAGGTCTTTAAAGAGACCCACTCCAAAATACTGTTTTGAATCCTCTGCGACTAGGTTCTGCCCCTTCAGGGTGTAGTCAGACAGGATTGATGATGTCTTTAAGTAAACTCAAAGGATGCTACATTTTTGTGGGTGGAATGACATAACCCAGGTTCTTTCCAGAATTGACAGTCAATCCAGTTCTTTTTGTAAGATCTTGCCATCCTTGCAAGAATTGGTTGGGAGAACTGGTTTCCCAGTAGACTACGTGGTTACCTTCAGATAGCCTTGTTTGATTTAACGCTAAATGCTAGGTCATTGATGAACTCTAGGAGGAGGATGGGGCCCATCATATTACCATGAGGAAATCCACTAACAGGTGCTGGGTTTTATGTTTTATGTTGCTCTGTGTATGAAAACCCTCTGGAATCTCAGAAAATCTCTGATCCATTTCAGAGCATTATTCTTGCTGGCATAGTGATCCAACTTAAAAGGAGTCATTGATGGGGTGACAGTCAAAATTCTTAATAACGTCAATGGCTGCAAGAATGTACTGCTTTCCTCTGTCTAAGGATCTGGCAAGCTCCATGATGTGCTCAAGCATTTTGCAGTAGATACATGTAAGGGAGACAGATCGCTAGTTACTGACCTTGAATTGTTCTCAGTTTTTTGAAGATTACCTTGTCTGTTTTCCATACATCAGGAATAGATCATTCTCAGAGGTGCTTCTGGTAAATGTGTCACAAGTAAAAGTATGCACATTATTCTGCTAGATCTTTCAGGATCCTAGCTGGAATCGTATCTTGTCTAGTGGCCTTCTGTGTTAAACTATCCGTAATAAGCTGTATACACCTTTTGTGGTAACTTGAACATCAGGCATAGAGTGGTATGGTTCTCCTTGTAGGCTTGACATATCACTTTTTGTCCTTGCACTTGAAAACAGACTGGTATTGCCGATTCAGTATGTTGGCCATGTTAGATGCCCTCAAATGTAGCTTACCATGTGGGGGGGGGGGAATTACCACTGAAAGTTAGATTGTGTCTAAATTTTGTAACCATCAACAGGAAAGCAGAATCATGTTTTCTTTCTGATAGGATTAGGAAATCAACAACAATTTCATCGTCCAGAAGCTAAAGATTCTAGTTATTCCTGGCTAGTAGATATCAATAATACCCAATTTTACCTGTACAGGACCACGTCCATGCAAGGTCAAAAATTGTACAGACTGCCTACCACATGGTCCATCATGGATAACACGCAAGCGATCTCGTATAGCTAGCTCAACTCGTTTGGAGGCACGAAATTATCCACAACAGGTGGAACCCCTCACAGGGACGCTCACTATGGCGGTGGGAGCTAAACTGGTGGTGACGGATTATCCACCCACGGCCAACAACGAAGTCGCCACAAAAATGTACGTGGATATGCATCATGTCAGAAACAATGTGGGATACGTTCCCATTCTTTCTGGAAACAAGGATAATCGCTGTTGCATTATTGTTTCAGCGTCATCCAAATACTCAACATCCTTCAAGGCCTACATGGTCTTTTCAACCCATCTCACTGGCAAAGAGTGGTTAACTAACAGAGTCACTTCCAATTTTTGGCTGCAGATACAACTGACTAAAGCTGTGGTGATATGGAAATTTAGGATCCAAGGAAAAAAGTAGCAGCGGTGAAAGAATTCTTATGTGGAGACTCGATGGCATTAAGCCCGATACTACCTCGGATGTCTTATACACAGGTACAGCTGCGATATGCTCAAATATTTCATTGTAGCCTCAAGTTTACAGCACTCACACCTGAGTCTACCAATACAGGCTTAAGTTATTTTCAGATTTGTTCCCTCAATGAACTCATATAAAGCATGGCAGAAATTGTGCGTATCACAACGGAGTTGTACCATTTGTTGTTTGACGACGAGTAAAGACATGAGGCCTCCTATGCATCCAATGATATGCAAATGTCGAAGCAGACCACGGGAGTGCATGCAAAGTTAATTGATGTGAGAAACGCTAGTAAATCCTCTCCAAAAGAGGCCTATGAATGATGGAAGGAGGAGGATGTCAAACGGTCTCATCTGTTGGTGGGACACATGCAGCAGGAGAAGCTACGAGAGGTCATTGATTGATACTGGAACGTCTTTAAATTTTGTAATGCGGTTAGTCAAAACCATCGATCATTAACAAATTACATCCAGGTCTCGTAGACATCATCAAGAAACTGTTGTATGTCAAACGGCGGCGATTTGGTGGTCAAAAGGAAGACGATGAAGCTCACAAAAAAATAGCGAGTGAATGGACAGTGATCTCCTGAAAACGCATTCATGGGGATCGAGCTCTGCGTAGGTCTATCAACAAACATTCAGCAGGTCGGATTGAAATACGAGGACGTGGACACCACTGTGGTTTTCATGGCACTCAACAAAAGTGGAACTGACGACGAAATCGCTAGAGATGAGGAACCAGTTTTTGAAAACATCAAGGTTATGGAAGCGCTTTTTAACGTGATCATGTTTAGCGTGCATGGAACGATCGAGCCCGATGTGGCTGCGGCTTCCTACGCGTATTTAGAACATTTTCAGCCAGAGGACATAGAACAAAAGCTGAGTGCAGAGTTTAAGAAAGGAAGTGTTCTTCCACCAGTATACTTTGTCCTTGTTCCAAAGGTCTCTCAGGAACTTTTGGATAAGATCAACAATTGAGAGAAATATCGACACAAGTACTAAAGTTCGTGGGTTCACAGAGACAGAGATTTCATCTTTCCAGCGATTTAAGACTTTGAAAAAGTCCATCTCAACTTAGAAAAAATCGCTTTGGCGTACTATTATCACTACCGTCATCACTGAAAAATAGAGGAGGATATGTTACATGTCATAGAATCACAATGATATCTGGACCATGTGGAACTGATGGTGACTCTTGACATGCTGTCGGATCTCATGAAATTAATTCAGCTGACCAAAATCACCCATGGCTGAAACATATATCCTCTGCGGCTGGTGGGTGAATAAGTATCTGAGATTGACGATGATGAAGTGAATGGGCTCATCCAATTCTTCAAAGAGAACTTACCACAGCTGGAACTGTTGCTGAAGAATTTAGTGGAGACATGATTCTCGACTTTAACCACATCGACGAAAACTTACTGGCAGAGCAGCGTCGTGAACTAGAAGCGTACTATCGCTATTATCATCGATGAACCTACGTCTATAAACACGCGTACCGACGTTACAAGCGCATTTTGAGAGTAATTTCGATGATTCCGCTTGCTGTGACAGCAACGGGTGTCATTTTCACAAGGGTACTAGCCAATCCAATGATGCTGATTTTTTATCCGGAGCTGGACTGGCCATGCAGACTCTGATGAAACGTTTTGAGCCGCGCTTGGAGGCCAAAAAGAATATCACCAAGCAAGCTATGCTGGCCTATCAGAAAATGCTCAACAAACTGCGATCCTATCTGCGTGGGGCTCCTTTTGACATGGCGTTGCTGATCAGCGAAATGAGAACCATGGACGACCTGATCGTGGACATGGTAGATAATCAATGCACAACTCTAAGTCGATTCGAAAAATCTACGATCAAAAATATAGAGAGAATGTCTGATGAGGAGGTCTTTGTGACGGGAGTGATCTGGCATCACCCCGAATCTCTCTACGAAGCGATCGTCACGGTCTTATGAAATCACTTGCCTGTGAATATCCAACTGACGCTGACCAAAATACAAGGAGCCTCGCGTGGGCAGGCCTTCCTGACGCGAGAACAACAGGCGGACTTGACTCAGAAGGGTGTAGTCAAAATCTACTATGACGAACATTTGATCTGCATGCGATGTCTGAGTGAAAAAACGCTGAAAAAAGATTTTTAAATCATCGTAATATAGAATGGAGGACGTAGAGATGGACGAGCACCACATGATACGTGATACATGGCCTGTGTCATTGCGGAAAATAAGGAAGATCTCGAGGAGCCCATCGTCAACGCGTTTTATCTCAGCATCGACATTAGCATGAATCTCGCCCTGACCATACTCTACGACACTGGCACACTCAACATCACCTACGATAAAGAGCTCCTGTTCAAGCATTGCATCTCCTGCATGCTCGAGAAGATCTCATCAAGCTGTTGTACCGATCCTCATAAATAAAAAGAGGAGTGAAAACATGGTTTTTTACATATTTTTTGCAGTCAGGTCTTTTATCCAAATAACACAGTCGATTATCCAATGGATCTCCCTTGAGATGAAAGTTGGAATAGCCGATGGGAACGACTCCACGATGAGCTTCAAACACAAAACGATCACGAAACATCGTCGCCATCACTCCATGGATAAACAAGCACACAATGGAATAACCCGTCGTTCTAAACCTCACCAAGTATCTGATTTTTGTGCGTACGCTACACACCTCTCCTTCCTTGTTCACCTCGTAACGGCTAAACGCGGGATGTACTCTCCACTGGGTCCACATGGCTGGCTGCGTAATGCTTGATATTCACCATTAAGTCGTTGAATAACTGAATGATTTTTGGATTTCTGAGTCGTTCTGGCTTTTCTTAGTAATATTTAATTGATCGGATGTTTTATCCACCACAGCGTTGACACACTTAGAGCTGACCTCGAACTCCTTCTTGACATCCCAAACAAGGTTTCAGCCCCGGACTTCCACACCTGATCAGAGCATAATCCTGAGCGCAGTACTCTCTCTCTTAAAAGACTTGTTACACTTTTCCGTACTGCCCTGAGGTAACCACACACACGTCTATGTCCCACGCCGAGGCATGATGCTATATAATGCACATTAAATTTTTATGTAAAATGAACAAGCAATTAAAGAAACAACCACAGGATATTATAAAGACTAAAATCTTGTTTCCCATGGATCCAGGAAGAGAGTTTATTCCTCGTCATGATCTCGGTCTTCGACTTCGAAGCATCGCTCAATCGAAACTGGATACTCAGGTGCCCTATCCCCGATCGAATGCCACTCTGCACGAGTTCATCGAACGCGTCCGAAAGGACCTCAAGGTGATGCCTTGTCCTGAACGCCGAAAACTCGTTCACGAGTACAAGACCATCGCGGAGAGAGACATCCTCACCACGCAGCAGTAAATGAAGCAACTGTGACACCAATACAAAGCACTCGCCAGAAAAACAACTCCCAAATAAGAACTTCTTCGACTTCAGCATGACATCATCAGTCGATATCGTCGAGCTGCTATCAGGACAACATTATCCAAAATCGATCCACAAGCTCTTCAACGACAATGCAATAAGATCACACATCTTACACCCCCTCGACATGTTGAAAAAGCGTACGGAGGAGCTGATAAAAGATTCATTAATGATCATTCGCATATTATTCAGCGCGGAGTCGATCCCTTACTCCTGCAACGCATTCTACATCCTACTGTCCAAACAGAACTACGTACCCACACCGCCATTAAACTCGAAGTTACCTTCCACATTCATTTGGTTAAGGAACACAAAAGCATCGATGTGTGGATCACATCCAAATCCGTCATCGTCCATCGCGGTGACAATTTTAGTAATATCATCGACATCGCCTGGTCATTTATCCAGCGTCGTGTCGAAGATTATCAAGTCAGGATCAGCCTGGATCTTTGCTAGTCAATTCTATCTCATTTCAAATTTCCAAATTCACACCACTACGTGGAAGTAAGTACGTACCACTCCTCAAGCAATCCTAGCTACCAAAGACTGTATCAGTGTCAAAAACAACGATGACTACCATCTCGTGTGGGTGATCCTCTCAGCGCTACATCACGCTGAGAACAATGCCGATCGAGTCGCCAAGTACAAGTCGTATTTTGATACCCTTAAAATTATTGGCATCAAATTTCCCTCGGCGGTCAAAGACGTTTCTAAACTAGAAACACTGAACAAGAGACTCTCCCTCAGCGTGTTCGGACTTCAAGGATAAGAAAGCAGGCGATAAACAGTTCGTCGTCTATCCACTGCTAATCACCAAAACAGCCTCACAACGCAGCATGAATTTATTGCATTACCAAAACCATTTTGTGCACATCGAGGACTTCAGCCGGTTATGTCGATCTCAGTACACATAGCATAAGAATCATGGGTATTTCTGCTATCGCTGCATACAATGCTTTCCTCAACCACAACGACTACAGTAACATATCTCATCGAGATACTGCCAAGAACAAGTTGTGCAGATTCCACTCGAGGGAACACTACAGTTCGAACATCATTACATAAAATATGTGCACACATTCTACATCGTCTTTGATTCGGAAGCGATCCTGGACAAAGTACAAGGACATTCTCCAGATTAAGACCATTCTTTTACTCAAGTAGAGCATAAACACATCTCCTGCGCGATCGGCTATAAAACCTACTGCTCTACGGGTGAACGTTTGTCCTCACCCTACCAGCAGCAACGAGGGAAAGACTGCATCGTCTGGTTCGTTGAGCAACTCGTCGCGGAATTGAAATGCATCAAAAATCTCCGAAAACATCCAACTCCCATCAATCTCCCCATCAACTCTTCACAGCTTCAGCAGCAAAAATCAGCGCAGCAGTGCCACAGCTGCGAAGAATACTTTCAACCTCATGATCAAAAAGTCAGAGATCATTGTCATATCACCGGCCACTACCGAAGAACTGCTCATGCTGATTGTAATCTACGCTTCAAAGATCTAGATTTTCTTCTCGTCGTCGCTAATAATCTACGAGGGCATGATGGACACTTCATCATCGCAGCACTCAGCCATTCAAGAGTCAAGACCCTTCTAGCTGAAGTGGGAACTCGCACCAAATGCATCCCCAACAATTTCGAAAAATTTATATGTCGTTTTCGATTAGTCCCTTTCGATTCTTCGATTCGTTCCAGTTTATGGAGTCGTCGCTAGAAGACCTCGCTCACACCAGCCCTAAGTTCATGCATTTCGATAAAGAATTTGGAGCTCGTGCTCCTCTCCTCCAACGAAAAGGAGTTGATCCCTACGAATACATCGATGCCTGGTCCAGATTCGATGAAACTTCCTTACCCGCTCTGGAAACCTTCTATTCTCACTTACATCTCTCCCATATCAAGGAGGAAGAGTATCAGTACACAAACAAGATACGGAACGACCTAGGATGTCACACTCTCGTAGATTATCACAACCAGTACCTAAAAATGGACATGCTTCTACTCATAGATGTCTTCGAAGATTTCAGACGCATGTGCCTCGATCATTATCAAATCGATCCACTCTGGTATTTCTCCCCACCGGTCTCTTCTGGATGCCCTTCTCAAGACGAGTCAAGTATAGCTTGAACTCTTGCAAGACCCAGACATGTTCATGTTCACCGAGAGCATTATTCGAGGAGGCATCTGCACCATCAGTCAAAAACAGGCCGTCGCCAATAACAAATACATGTCCAACTACGATTCCACTGAACCCTCCACCTACATCCTCTATCTCTATCACAATAGTCTCTATGACTGGGCCATGTTACAATCCTTCCCCGTAGGAGATTTTCACAGGATAACCGGATAACAATTCCTCCAAGAAAATCAACCGGGATATCAGGATGGCTTCTGGGGCTATTTCGTCGAAGTCGATCTGGAATATCCACATCATCTCCACGAGGCTCATAATGATTATCCCTTCTGCGCTGAACCACTCCTCATCACACCCTCCACGCTTTCTCCACAGCAACTGCGACAAGAAACACAATTCGGAATCGGAGAGACCAAGGTAAAAAAAAACAACAACTCGTAACCAATCTCCATCACAAAACACAATACAGATATATTATCGACTCCTCGAACAAGCTCTTCAGCATGGACTCGTTCTTACACAGGTTCATCGAGTACTCCAGTTTAAACAATCCCCATGGATGAAATCCTACGTCAACTTCAATACCCAAGAACGCGCTAACACCACCACAGACTTCGGTGAAAATTCCTTCAAACTCATGAAAGCATCCGACGCAGAAAGAAAATCGAAATCGTCGATCAGTCACGACGACGAGATAAGATCGTCGCCAAAGATGCCTTCGTTAGCATGAAAATCTTTGACGTAGAACTCGTCGCCATTACACCTAGAAAAACTCATCTCATGCTCGATAAACCCATCTGTTGTATTATTTAAATGGACTATACAATCTACATCATGTGTACATCTTTCTCCAATTTAGATACGTGCGCTATTAGGGACCCGCTGTGTGGATTGCCGATATGAGTCACTCTTAGAAATAAAGTCTTGGAAGCAACACGCTTGTGTCTGTTCCAATATATACATCTCATTTGAGATAGTTTATGACAAGAAACACAGCATGGTGTCATATGTGGGATTCTTGCATTAAGTTGGATTAGTGCATTAACTTGGAGTTGCGCATAAAGTAAAAGTGTGTGTATTAGTTAAGATTTGAAAAAATCATCCATGGATTTAAGCTGTATTCCGCCACCAGTCATGGACTGGGAGGCTACGAACTTGCCGGAACAGTGGGAAAAGTTTAAACTACATATCACTTTGATTTTTAATGGACCGCTTAAAGAAAAAGCAGAAGCTGAAAAGGTGTCATACCTTTTGTTGTGGGCTGGGGACAAAGGGAGAGACGTCTACCAAACGTGGACTGGTATTTCAAATGAAGACGCGAAGAAGCTCAAAACATTCTATGACCGTTTGAAGGCGCACGTGCAACCAAAGTTAAACCCCATATTTACTGGCGATATCGTTTCAATACGGAAGTGCAGGGAGCGGAATCAATTGATTCCTACGTCATACGGCTAAGGCTGAATGCCAGAGACTGCAACTTTCATGATGCCGATGATATGATAAGGGATAGAATTATATTTGGGACGAACAGTCAAAGAGTCCGAGAGAAACTGATTAATGAAGGAGACAAGATGACATTAGACAAAGCTATCCAGATCGTTTAAGACTTTGAATGTTGTCAGCAGCAGTTGAAATCGATGTTGATTTCAAACTTCACGCCAAACAAGGATGTAGACGCTGTCGATAAAAGTAAAAACAGAGTGCAGACACGCGGTGGAAACAAACCCAGGGGATATCACTGGCAACAATCCCTGAAGTCAACGCAAACACATTAGACCCAACATTACAATGGTGCAAGGCCCAAGCAGTTCACAACACAAAAACCATGTGGGAACTGTGGAAACAGGAATCACCAATCGAACAACTCGCAGTGTCCAGCTAGAGGTGTGACTTGTAGAGAATGTGGCAAACTTAATCATTTTGAAAAAATGTGCAGATCCAAAACTGTGCATAATATATCGAACAGTGACCAGGGATTTGATTATAACGGGAGTGGTAACAGTGCACGGAATAAACATAATGACAAAGAATTTTACATAGATAAGGTAAGGCATTCGTCTCTCTCATCTCCAGACTGTACATTTATCCTGTTACGTATTGGCCCTTCTCAAATCCCATATAAATTTAAAATAGATACCGGGTCACAAGTAAACATTCTTCCACTAACGTTGTACAAAACACTCAATATTAAAGACCCCTTAATACCCCCCGACAGTAAGCTTGTATCGTACACAGGGTATTTGATTTCAGTAGTGGGCAAGATAATGCTTTCCTGCTCACACAACGGCAAAACTGTACAAACATACTTTTACGTTGTAGATAGTCAGGCCTCAGCTCTCATTAGCCTTCAAACTTCACCTGACTTAACAGTTAGTCCAGCTGACTTACGCTATTGATAATGAGTCTGGCTTAGATAAATCAGCTGTTACAAGTACGTACAGTGACCTATTTCAGGGAATAGGTCCGTTTCCCGGTGAGTGCAAGCTGCATCTTAAACCCGATGCAACACCAGTAGTAATCCCACCGAGAAGGGTACCAGAAGCATTAAAGTCAAAACTTAAAGAAGAACTCACAAGAATGGAAGAGTGCAAAATTATTGAAAGGGTTACAGAACCCTCCGATTGTGTCAACTCCCTTGTAATAACAGAGAAACCGAAATCAGGTAAATTGCGTATTGCCTAGACCCAAAGGCGTTAAATGATTCAATCCTTAGGCCCCACTATCTTATGCTGACAATTGATGGTGTCACAACTGAACTAACCGATGCCAAGTATTTCAGCACGTTAGACTGTACACATGGCTACTGGAGCGTGAAACTTGAAGACGAATCTTAATACCTAACTACATTTAGTACGCCTTTCGGACGGTGCCGATATCTTAGGTTACCTTTTGTGATAAAAAGTTCACAAGACATATTTCAAATAAAAATGGATGAAAATTTTGAGGGCTTACCAAATGTCGCGTGTATAGTCGACGACATATTGGTGTGGGGACGCTCTCGCAAGGAACATGACGACATGTTGACACGTGTACTTGAACGTGCACGCTCAAAGGGTGTGCGTCTCAATCCAGACAAATGCGTAATAGACGCAACGGAGGTATCTTTCTTTGGCCATACAATAAGCTCGTCAGGTTTAAAACCCGATCAAAACAAGGTTGAGGCTATTCTTAAACTTGATGCTTCCGAAAACAGGTCCAAATTAGGAAACCTATTAGGAATGGTTAACTGTTTTTCTAAATTCGCGCCAAATTTAGCAGAGGTTATAAGCACTTTACGCGCCCTCTTGAAGAAAGACGTGGACTTTTTCTGGGACGAACCTCAGAAGAAGGCATTTCAAGCAGTCAAGGATATAATCACGCGACACCCTGTGCTGGTTTACTTTGACTCGACCAAGCCATCAACACTCGAAGTAGACGCTTCCAAATATGGGATTGGGGCATGCCTTATGCAAGTTGGTCACCCCACAGCATTCGTATCCAAAAGCCTAACACAAACCGAAATAGGGTATGCTCAGATAGTTAAAGAAATGCTGGCTATTCTATTTGGCTGTAATTGTTTTCATCAATTGGTTTTTGCTAGACCAGTTAGGGTGCACTCAGATCACAAGCCAATTGAATCGATCATGAGGAAGCCCCTTTCAGCAGCCCCTCCACGCCTTCAACGCAAGATGTTGTAGCTTCAGCAGTACGATATTGAAGTGCATCATGTACGAGGGAAAGATTTGCCCATGAGTGATTATTTATCAAGACAATCTCTTCCGGACACATACCCAAAATTGATCGCAGGACTCGACCTTTACGTACATACGATCAAACAAGAGTTGTCTGTCACCGATCGACGGTTAGAATGTCTGAAAAGCGTTACCAAACTTGACCCGCAAATGCAAACTTTGATAAAGACTATAACTCAGGGATGGCCTAGTTCACGCACTGACTGCAATACAGATGTGCTTGAGTTCTGGAATCACAGGGATGAGCTATCTGTAGAAGATGACTTAATTTTCAGAGGTCAAAAAGTTAATTGTACCGAAAGGTCCCCGGCAGGAGATGATACGAGCTGTACACACTGGTCATCTGGGAGTAAACAAGACATTAGAACGCGCGAAAGATAGCATCTTTTGGCCAGGCATGTCCAAAGAAATCAAAGACCATGTGTCAAAATGCTCGATATGTCTCACTCACCGTGACTCCAATGCTAAAGAACCTTTAATCCCACATGACATCCCACAAAAGCCATATAAAAAAATGGTACTGACCTGTTTGCATTTGATGGAAAAAATTATCTCATGACAGGATTATTATAGTCGCTTTTTTTAGATAGACTTATTGCCTGACACACACAGTATCACAATTATCAGGAAACTGAAATTACACATGTCACGAAACGGTATTTGTGATGTCTGTGTCAGCTACAATGGACCGCAATTTTCATCCCAAGAATTCGCAAACTTTGCGAAAGAATGGGGTTTCGAACACTGGACGTCAAGTCCATTACATGCAATGTTTAATGGTTTGGCAGAAAAGGCAATCTCTATTGCCATGAAATTGCTCACCAAAGCAAGGGACAGTAAGCATGACCCTTATTTAGCCTTATTAGAATATGGAAATACGCCCTTGGATTGCTGCTATACACCAGCTCAAATGTTACTTGGTAGAAAAACAAAATCGATAATACCGATTACAAATAAACTTCTCAAACCACAGACCGTTGACCCAATTAATGTTCAAGGGCAAATGCAGCAGTCGAACTCAAAGCAAAAACAGTATTTTGACAAATCAACAAAATTACTTAAACCCCTTTCGGTCAATGATTCTGTGAGAGTTCAATTTGGCAAAATATGGAAATCCGCCAAAGTTATAAAAGTTCACAGCGGCAGGTTATATTCTGTACAAACTAGGGATGGTGGTGTTTACCGCCGAAATCGAAGGTTACTTAATTAAACCATGGAGAATCTGTCAGATGTGACCCCATTTGTTGCTCGCGTATTGGCTGACCCCGAGCAGCAATATGAAAATGCTCCATTTCAAACAGTTTTCCCTCGAGAATCCCGTTCTGTAGCACTATCCCAGAATCAGGAGCTAAGACTTTGAGGTCAGAAGTCCCATATATAACACGGTCTGGAAGAGAGGTGAAACCTAACAAACTGTATGTAAATGATGAATGGATTAAGTAACATTGATGGTTATAGATAGAGAAATGAACTGAAACTTGACTGTAAATGACATCCCAGGAGTACTGTTTATGTGGAACGGCGGAGACTGTTAACAACTGACGAGTACGTGACAAGCAGGATGATTGTTTAGGGTATAGTTTTAAAAAAAATGTTAATGGCTATCCAAGATACGTATGAACAACATTATTAACGCATTAGTTATGTTTTGGACATTACTTACGTATTCTTTGTCATTATGTGATATACTGTTTCATGTCAAATCTATATCATTGAAAATAACTATTTCTACAGAATTATTTGGATTTCGTTGCCTTGTTTTATATGTTACCTTCAAAATAAAACAACTTTATTTATTTTGTCAAAAACAAGGGAAATGTATTATTGAAATGGACTATATAATCTACATCATGTGTACATCTTTCTCCATTCTCCAACTTAAATACGCATGCGCTCTTAGGGGCCTGCTGTGTGGATTGTCGATATGAGTCACTCTTAGAAATAAAGTCTTGGAAGCAACATGCTTATGTCAGTTCCAATATATACATCTCACCTGAGACAGTTTATGACAAGAAACACAACACCATCTACGACGGTCCAGTCGTTCTCGACCTCTCCAAAATGCTCATGCTCGAGTTTCATCACAACTTCATCCGACAATACTACGGAGATAAAGCCAGACTACTCATGACCGTTACAGATTCGCTCGTTTACGAAAATCACACCTATGATGTCTACGAAGATCTCTATCAACATATTCATCTCTTTGACCTTAGCGATTATCCAAGCATATAAACCCATTTCACTGTCAAGACAATAAAAAGAAATTCGGAAAGTTCAAAGATGAAACTTGTGGAATACCCATCACAGAATTCATAGGACTTCGATCCGCAGCAATCTCAAAGTGAGCCAGAACCCCTATAACCCAGTAGTAGAGCTCAATGGGACAATCTTGCTCACACACCCCTCCTTTCATCACGCAGTGATGAAAGTGAGCCAGAATCCCCATCAACTTCTATTACTCATAGGAACCAGCTCTTGTGAGAAATGATTGAAGATTGCAATATTTAGGGATCAAGAGATGTTAAGTGATAGATATGGAGATAATTTGACGCCTGCAGATTTTAAGGAGACCCAATATAATTTACTCATGCATTTACAAAGACAAATGTGTAAGTTGGTTCTGAGCACGGATGCTAAAATTGATACGGTGCTTTAAAGCACGGGTCCTTAAAGCTTTGATTTATGTGAAGCAGCGTGAAAGCAAAGAATTGAACAATAGTCGTTGATTAATACTGCACTATGAATTTCAAATTTCCTCGTAAATATACTAAGAATGGCAGAATAATATATGAGCTTCATTTGGTTCCCATGAACTTCATTTGGCTCCCAGTTATGATGTTATCATGGATGACGTAAATGTCCCTATTACACATGATATCGAAGCATTATTGGGAAAAGGGGCGTAAATTTGTATACGGCTGTATGGCAGATAGACCTATATAATTTATAATTATCTTTCAACAAGAAGTTTTGGTTCCAGGCGCGGATGCTATGAGGCAACATGGTGTTATAAGAGATAAGCTTGACAACACAATTTCAATTGACTCGTCGTCACCATACAGTTGCGATACAGAATTTCAGCGGCAACCGTTAGCAGCATTTGAACCTGTCTCTATGGATTTAGTACGTACAATCGTGATGAAGAGTGAACCAAAGTCGTGTGAACTTGATCCGATTCCGACATCACTGCTGCTTGAGTGCTAAGATCCAATATTGCCTTCACTAACTGATGTTATTAATACCTCTCTCTCATCCGGGGAATTCCCATCATTTTTCAAAACTGCCATTGTAAAGCCTCTGCTGAAGAAACCAACACGCGACCATAACAATTTGAAGAACTACCGCACAGTTTCTAATCTCCCATTCATGTAAAAAAAATCTTAGAAAAAGTTGTTCTATCCCAACTTGTATCTCATCTGAACTCAAACAGTCTTTTTAGCAATGTACAATCTGCATATCGCCCTTGCCACAGTACTGAAACTACTCTTCTGAGAGTAGTTAATGACCTTCTCTCTGCTTTGGATAGCGGAAAGATTACAGTCCTCACTCTCCTTGACATGTCTGCAGCATTTGACACAATAGACCGTGATATATTACTTCACGGTCTCCAGCATGTATTTGGCATTCACAATACAGCCTTACTATGGTTCAAGTCCTACTTGGTCAAATGGAAAACACTCCAGCCCAGTTGATCTATGTTGTGGCGTTCGACAGGGGTCTGTTCTTGGACCTGTTCTCTTCATTCTATACACTCAGCCACTCTCAAGTGTCATAGATCATCATCCAGTGTCTCACCAATTGTATGCTGATGACATCCAAATATACAAATCTAGCCACCCAACTGAAGTTGAAGCTACCATCCAAGGCGTAGAGAAGTGCATTTCCGATGTGAAATCATGGATGACATGTAACAAGCTGCAGATGAATGATGATAAAACTGAAGCCATTCTGGTTACAACACAAAGACTTTCTCATTCACATCCTTTATCTCAAACAATAAATATCAGCAACAGCAACATTAAATTCACACAGTCAGTACGAAACCTAGGTGTTACTCTCGACAGTACTCTCTCATTGCACCAACATGTCATGAACATATGCAAAGCTGCATATCTTGAACTGAGACGCATCAGCTCCATTCGCAAGTATCTTTCAGTTGATGCCACTAAAATACTTGTGTGTTCCTTAGTACTTTCAAGACTGGACTATTGTAACTCAATTCTGTCTGGTTCGTCTCAATATCTACTCCAGAAACTTCAAAAAGTTCAAAATACAGCTTCTCGGATCATCCTTAGAGTACCACGATCAGAGCGCGCCTCCCCCTACACTGGCTATCCATTCGATCCAGAATTAAACACAAAATTTGTTCTCTGTGCTACGTTTCACTGACGGGCTCCAGTCCAACATACCTATCTGCCCTCACCCATGTGTACACACCAGCAAGATACTTACGCTCCTCTTCTGACACTCGTATTCTCATTATTCCCACTATGAAAATGAAATCATATGGACAACGTTCTTTTGCATACCAGGCCCCGGCAACGTGGAACGAATTGCCCACTGAACTTAGACACAAAGACACAGTGATCTCATTCAAGAGTGCTCTTAAAACTCGCCTATTTCAACTGCAAGAACAGACTTAAAGACCTAATAATTTTTCCTTACCTTAAATATTTACAGCATGTTTTCTGTTTTCTAATTTCGTTGTGTTTGTTTTAATTTTTGTAATCATATCATTATATATGTTTTTTATGTGTTGTCAAATGTTGTTAATGCGCTTAGATCTTCTAAAGATTAGGCGCTATACAAAGTCCTCATTATTATTATTATTATTATTATTATTATTAAATAGACTTAAGCAGATTGTCACGCGCTGTTGTTAGTAAGATGTCCAGTTTTATGTATGTGTATCGATGGTATCTAAAGATAGTTCGTAACCAATAATTCTAATTTATTTTGCGGAAGCAAATGTACTGAATATAATGAGACATCTTGTGTGCATATTTCATTTACAGTGCGAATGTACTTGATACAGAGAGAGAGAGAGAGAGAGAGAGAGAGAGAGAGAGAGAGAGAGAGAGAGGAGAATGGTAGAGGGCAGGGATGACGCAGATGTTACTTTTCCTTTAGTCAAGGTTAATTATATGGCGTTACAACTAGTTATTTGTTGTCAGCAAATGAAAGGGTTCTATTTCGGAAGTCTATTAGGATATCTTTGAGTATGGATGTCGTGGTTCTGTGTGCCAATGCATATCTTCAAATATACATGTATAGGCATCTTACATAGAAACCACGCTTTTCTGCGCAAAGATTAAAGAATAAAGATGTTAAATTATATTACCTAAGGAACAAGAGATGCTAAACGATTTACATGCAGATAATTTGACTTGTGTCAATGTGCGGGAAGGACAACATATTTTACTCAGGCATTTTTAAACACAACTTTATAAGTTGGTTCTGAGCACGGATGCTAAAATTGATACCGTACTTTATAGTACAGGTCCAGGAATCTTTGGTGTAAGTTAAAAAACATGAAAAGACCGAACTGTATGACATTTGTTGATTTATTCTGCACACCAAATTTCAAATATCCTAGTAAAGATTTTAAATATAGCATGATAATACATATATGAAGTTGTTTTGGTTCCCATTGGAGACGTTATCATCGATGATGTAAATGTCCATATTCTACGTGTTATCGGCACATGTTTGGGAAGTGGCCGTTAAATTTTATGTGGCAATAAAGATCTTTTTCACTTTTGTAATTTGTTCTGATAGCTCTGTGAGAGTCGGACCTCTACAATTTGCAAGTTTCTTTCCACAAGAAATGTTGGTTTCAGTCGCCGATGCTATAAGGAAACTTGCAGTCGATTGTTATACAATATACTCTCGTGATAACTTTTTCGTCTAAAATAAGGAATAGTAATTACTTTAATTTACTGGTGGTTAGTGTCAGGTGGTTTGTGTCAGTATCATAATATGCAGATATTTATTTTGGCATCATCTTGTGCTGTGAACGGCAGTGGTAAGAACGTCGTGGTTCTGAGCACAGATGCATCGCTTCAAAGACACGAGTATAGGTACCTTGCATAGGAACCAGCTCTTGTGAGAAATGATTAAGCTGCTAAATTGCAATACCTAAGGATCAAAAGATGTTAAATTATATACATGGAGATAATTTGATGTCACAAATGTGAAGAAAACCCAATATATTTTACTAAGGCATTGACAAGGACAAATGTATAAGTTGACTCTGAACACGGAGTACTTCATAGCATATATCCACATATCTTTCATTTATGTGAAGCAAAAAGAAACAAAAGAACTGTTATGATATTCGCTGATTTCTACTGTACACTAAGTCTGAAATATCCTTGTTAAAATACTAACTATAATTGTTGATATATGAACTTATTTTAAATCCCAGTGAGGATGCTATCATCGATGACGTAAATATCAGTATTCCTTTTGTTCTCAGCGCATGAGCGGAAAAGAGACGTGAATTGAATTTGTATGGAGCAATAAAGCTCTTTTAACTTTGTCATTTGTTCGGAAAGCTGTATATGAGACGGACCTGTACAATTTATAATTCTCTTTTAACCAGACATTTTCGTTCCAGTGACGGATTCTGTTAGAAAACTTGTAGTAATGAATAGACTAAGGTCGATTGTTACGCGAATATTCTGTCGTATGGATATAATTTGAGGTCTACGAATGTGAAGGAATCCCAATATATTTTACGCAGCCATTCAGAAGCACAAATTCCTAAGTTGGTTCTCAGCACAGACGCAAAAATTCATGCAATACTTTCTTGCACAGGTTCAGGACTTTTTTGTTTTGTCTATGTGAAGATACATGAAGCGAAAGAACTGTATGACTTTCCTTGATTTCTACTGCACACTGAATTTCAAATATCCTAGTAATTGTGTTTATTATGGCATGCTGATAATTCAAGGGGAGAGAGAGAGAGAGAGAGAGAGAGAGAGAGAGAGAGAGAGAGAGAGAGAGAGAGATGGGAGGATGAGGCATGACGCCTCATTTTATGTATGTAGTCACGGTTAATTCAATCTCGCAAAATCATAACGTACAGATATTTATTTTGGCATCAACTTATGCGGTTATACGCTGTGGTAAGAATGTCGTGATTCAGCGTGCGGATGCATATCGTCAATAAACGAGTATACGTACCTTAATATAGGAACCATCCCATGTGCGCTATGATTCAAGAATAAAAATTCTAAATTGTGATTCCGAAGTAGGAAGAGAAATTAAACGATATAGATGAAGATATTTGTACATTTACAGACTGGACTCTATATTTATTATTTTGTTGTGGAGAAACACGAATCTGGAGGCTGGTTCACAGTATGGATGCAAGAATTCGAGCGGCATTACATACCCCATTGCAATCGGTACTATATAACAGATTAAGGGGCTGAGTGATATTCCCTTATTGATCCTGGTCACAGAATTTGAAATGTCTTAGTAAAGATTTTGACTATTGCCTTTAATTGTTTTGGTTCCTAGTGAGAATGTTATGATCGCTGATGGAAATGCCTGTTTTCCACATATTATAGGCATAGAATTAAAAGAAACAAATTTAAAAAACAAAACAAACTAACGTGAATTTATATGGGGCTATAGGGATCTTATACTCTGTCATTTCTTCTGAGATCTGTATGCGATATATATATAGAAAAAGAAAAATGCCTTTACATTGCAGTCCTCCGTGCACAAAGAAATATTGTTATTGCACTTTACTTGATGAGACGGGGGTAACACATTTATTAGTTCTTTGTTGCTGTTTGTACAATTGTTTATAAAGGGAAATTACTCTTTAATTGGATGGGTGTTGAGCAGTGGTTCTCGGTGTGGGTTTCCGGTTCTTGTAACGGATGCCGGTTGCTACACACTGTTGATTAGTCTGGTTCCCTGATTAGTATGCTCCCTGCGTGAAGCGCAGGAAGCTTACAAAGCAGGGAACCAGACTAACTGTTGGTTTACCCCGCCAAAATCAAGAATGTCAGGCGATAAAAACTTGTAAGCAACTGGATATGAATTTTTTCCCCCATTATTGTGAAATATATGAAAATGGAGTGTTTTTGTATAATTTGAGTATGCAGAATTAAAAATGAACTCTACTGTTGACTGTATTTTGAAACAAATGCATAGGAAGCATGCCAATATATTTGTCGTCCACCTGTAGTGACCCACAGGTGCTCGACGCGAGCTTGATGTTAAGAAAATAAACAATAATCTGAAGGAAAGAAGTCATACAGAGTGACAAAAATACCTCAGATTACCACCATGACCCGTTCTGACATTGGACCTTCTCTGTCATACTATATAAGTATATATATATAGTATCTTATATAGTATGATAGGGTCCAATATCAGAACGGGTCATCGGGGTAATCTGAGGTATTTTTGTCACTCTGTATGACTTTTTTCCATCAGATTATTGTTTATTTTCTTAACATCAAGCTCGCGTCGAGCACCTGTGTAGTGACCCATAGTAGCAACAGGAATTTTCCATACTGTTAGAGTAAATAAAAATGGAATGTTTTCTGCATAATTCGAGTGTGCTGAATCTAGAAATGAACTCATCTTCATGAAATCTTCTCAGATAAATTCGCAGGAAACATTCAAACACATGTACCGACCACCATTTTTAATATTGGTCTTGGTCACTTGCAAAATCTTGACCTCGTGTTATTTCTAGCTGACATTTGTATACTTCTTACATATGGTTATATAGAAATGTTGGGTGAGCATTCAGTCATAAGAATAAATAGACTTTTCCTATGTTCCAGGTACTTCGGAAGCATTCTGTGCCTTTTTATCAAGTGCCCCCGCGCCACATCTTTGTATAAAATAATATATTCATGAGTCATTCGCATTGAAATTATATATTGCTCTTAAAATTTAATGTTTTATGCATATTTTGTGTGTGCAGAATTCAAAATTGAACTCATCTTTATGATATGGTTTCAAACAAATTCACAGCATGCTTTCAAACACATGCACCCATTCACCATTTTAATATTGGTCTTTGGTCACTTTTTTCGAAATCTTGACCTCTTAGTTATTTCAAGCTGAAATTTACATATTTCTTACATATCATAATATAGAAATGTTTTGTGAACATTCAGCTTTAATAATAAAGTTACTCTTTCATTGTTCCATGCACTTCTGAAGCCTTTTTTATTTAAGTGCCCTCCCCCAATTATTTTTTTCATAAAATACCATAAGGACAAGTCATACACAAGTTGAAATTATATCTTACTCTTAAAATAGCACATAATCATTACAGTATTTCTTGTATGTATACATATATATATATATATATATATATATATATATATATATATATATATATATATATTTTTTTTTTTCATCTGAAATCACAATTTAGTAAACAACTGCCACTTTATAATTAAATTGGTCAGTTTTCATATCTTTAAAATTAATGACAAAATATAAACAGAAATTAACTTGCATTGAATACTTCCATAATTCTACAAAGGATGTCAGTCACATGGACAAAATTCTTGAAACATTCCTCATTCACTTTTTCCATATTGTACAGGTTTTGTACTAATTTATTATTACAGTAAATCTGCATTTCTATGGTGTAAATTGTGTATGTAATGCAACATTAAATTTTGGAAATACTTTCTTAATAATTCTGATCAATTTTGAGCAATATTACACAGTTCATAAAGCAGTATTGTGAAATTAGAGTGTGAGAGAAGGAACTGGCAGAGTTCTCATGAAATATGTATGATTATTTTTTGAATAAAGTGATACAGTACAGGTTGATTGTTTGTGCTTTATAATGTCAGTGTGCAGAATAGATTGATATTCGCAATAAATGCTATGAATTGATTTTTGTTTCTTCAAAATAATTTAAATTTTACCTCATTTTGCCTATACTAAACATGAAAATTTGAATCAAAAAGGCCTTTAGTTATCACCCGTCATTTTTAAATACAAGTCCAAGTCTAACCTCGAAAATATATATGCACCAAACAGATTGTAACCGTTTTTAATACATTTAGTTTAATAAATGAAAATGCGTCTATAATCTGGTTGCTTGGTATAAATGTCTGCTTTGTCATAAAATGAGTTGCTTTGTTTCTGAACTGAATTTATGCTGTGTTGTTGCCATTATTTACAATTTTATGGACCCACATGCTGGGAAGAGTTATTGTTCTTGCTGGCATGGGTGACCTGTTAAAAGATGTAATTCCGGGGTTTATGCAAATATCCTCACACATTGTAGCATTATTTTTGTAAAATGATCTCCAAAGTATTTAAAAAGTAGTCATAGGTCAGTGTATATATTTGTTTATTTAGTTTTACAGCATTTTGAAAAGTTATGTTCCCGTTTATTTCTGCTGAATATGTTGTACTAAAGGCCTAATGTCATATACGCTAAATACAGACAGTTGACCTTTAAACCATGAATACATTCAGATGTAATAATGGCAGCATTTAACATAGGAAAGAGGAGAAAGTACCAGGGGTAATGAGGTTGACATTTTGAGAAAAACTAAATATTGATTGCAAGCACCCTATATTGTCATGCCTGGTTGCTACCCATAGGTCAACATTATATATGATTAGTATTAAATTTTAAAATAACAATTTGTCATTTAAGATGAGTAAATGTAGGGTTGGTTTAACTGCTGGGCGAACTAAGCGGCTGCCTAGGGCGCTAATATTGGGGGGGGAGCATGCTAAAAAAACACTTTCAGGTTATTCATCTTTTACCATTAAATATTTAGACTAAATAATGAAATTAATAAATTATCAAGCCCAATGTGTATTAATACTGATGAGCAGTGTATAATAAGCAATGCCCTTGAGCGCATGGTGGGAGATTTGCCAAGGGTGCCAGATACCATTGCACCGGCCCTGAGTAAATGCGCATACATGAGCTGTATGACGTTTACTGTAGCTGTGCTTAAAGTATTTTGAAATATGCATTTTTAAGGAGTTCTGTTACTTTTTTCTTTATTTACCTGGGTCTCATTATCTCTCCATCCATTTACCCTAAGATATTATGCCATAAACTGAATAAAAGTTGAAATCTAAAAATGGCATGTAGTAAAAATTTCTAATGTATGGAAATCAGCAGTGTTCTCGTCAATAAAGGGGAATTTCCAAAACATGTTGAAGTATAGCTATGACATTGGTGGGTATCAAGTGTGAAAAGGACAGAGGATGCTTTTACAAACAGTTTCAATCAAATTTTCTATTTCACAAAAAAAATTATTTTGTGTAGTTACTCATTTTAATAGCATATAATAAATCTTTTTTAATATCAAGTGTTAAAAATGTGTCCATTTACGATGCTTAGAATGCCAAAATCAGATTAAGTTGAAGTATGTTTCTTTTAACAAAACAAATAAAAATTTACTACTATTGAAGAAAGTGTTTGGATAGCTTCATTTCATTCAAGATATTTATCATCCTTTTAACTGATTTTGGCATTCCCGAATGCCATCACATTCAGCCAACTGAAACAGGTCAACAGAACTTGAGAACACTACCACTGTATCTGTCTGGATTGAATTTTGTTTTTAAAAAAACAGGGTAAGTAAAGTCAGACTAAATCAGCATGACTAATCGGTAGAAAAGCCTCAATATGGGCTACTAAGTATGTAAGATATTCCCAAAAATTTGGCCCCTTGTCCTTATATGTCACATGAGAAAATGAGGCTTGAAACAGAAGTAGTTATCATTTGAATGTGCTGAATGATATAAAAGAAGATATTGGATTAAGAAGGTAAAAAATATTTTACACACATTTCTACAGTGATGTGCAGTAGTTCTGATATTAAATAAGAGGACTATTATTTCCTTTGAGTATATGCAAGGAACATGTTCAGACTTTGCTATAGTTAAAGGCTGAAAAAGCATGAGGTGTACATTACACCCGGCTGCAATGTTGGTACACAATGGGGCATGTTAGTACCTCATCCACGAAATAAGGGTACTAATATTAGTACTAGTTAAAGGTGAAACATTTTTTTATAATACCTTAAGTTAGATATGCAGTGTAATATATTTTCTAGCCTTAAGAATGATGTTACTAACTACATGTACTACTTCTGCCATGTTGGCAATGCATTTTCTGGTTTGAATTTACAAGCCCGACCCACTTGATTCAAAATTCAATTTCAGGCAAGTTGCATCAGTTAAAATTTTAAAAAATATTTTAAAACAAGTTTTAAAATGTTGCTCTTTCTATAAATTTATGTCATTTTGTCATTTGTTTACTCACCTTAAAACATGCACTAAAATTATAATAAGGCCAGATGCATAAGGTTTGGAGTATTTACTTTGCATAAATGCCAGTAATTCTGTGAAAGAAGCTGTCATTGAGTACAAGTTGTGGTGCAAAAATAGACCTGTGATTTTAATCCAAGTGTAATGTTATTTTCCAAAATACTGCTTAGAGTGAGCCTCCCCCCCCCTTGCTTGAGCATAGCTTTTTAAGGGGTCTTTGTAATGCAGCTAAGCTTAACCAGGTGGGAGGGTGTGATATAGCCAAATATCATGTACAGTATATAAGTGATGAGTTATACATTATTAAATTTAATTTTAAAAAATGTAATTTAAATGTTCATCGTTGCTAAGGATGTAAAAATTTTAGCAAACAGATAAATATTGGGTATGGGTTGATCCTAATGATTGGTTACCCAGGTGCCCTGTCAAAAGGGAAATTGTATCAGATGTGTACAAACCTGAATAAAATGATGAATTCAGTTATAGGTCACATAGTGGTATAAAAATTGTTCGAAATGATCTGATTCACCATATTCCATAATATGTTAATTCCACGCATCTTGCAAATAAACAACGTAAGTGAAGTCCACATTTTTTTTAATTGACAGTAGCCAATAAATGTCACTATCTAATGTCATCTGGTGTAGAATCCAATAATTCATCCTCATTGTAGGATAAAGTTTTTAGATCCTCTGTCGTCGTACCCTGTTTCCTTGGCCTCAGCATTATATGCAGGTGCTTTTGAGACTGAGCTTGGGATCTGTAAGTACACTTTGATAATAAAGTCTGTGAAATCTATTATTGCAACTGAATATGTGTCAGTTGTGCAGCAAGATCAAATAACCACCCTCTGTTACTTGCCACAGAGCAAAGGGTTATCTTCTGAGAAAACAAACTAAGGGATTATGGTCAAATTTACTGGAAGAGGCATAACTCTACTTGGCACTGAATAAGTGCATGCATTAAATTTGCTGTGCAATCAAAGGATTATCAACTTTAAAACAAAGTGAGTCCTGCCTTCACAAGCCAAGGGCTTATGGGCCCATGTGCACTGGTAGAAAACTGTATACAGTAAACAGGTGCTCACTGGCTCATTTTATTACCTGGGTTATTATAAATGGGCAGGTACTCTATATTACCTGGATACCTGTTGACAGGTGTATCGTTACGTACAGTTAACCTACAGATCAAACATGTACTGTATAATCCTACAAGGGAGGATAAATTAATCTTCTCACATGACCTATGTAAGAATCGATGCTTATATTTCAAACTACACTTAACGTAGCATAATAAATTTGGTACAGATGTTGAGTTCATGCAATCGAATTTGTATCTTCACACAAAATTTCACTTGCTATAATACCTTTAAGGAATGCCATGCCATTTTTCCATGCTACTGCTTGACATGAGCATGATTGGACTTGCTTAATATGCAAGTGCAACACACTGAATGGAATAATGCCCCCTTTATTGGTCAACAGAAAGTATGTTATCAGTAGGCAGTGTACATCATTACATTATTTCAAACAAAAATTTGATCAAACCTTCTTCAGATTCATTATGTAATAAAGTATAGAATACTCAGTTAACCAGTTGTGGTAGAATAGATGTACACATGGCTGCTCAGACAATGTATGTGCCAGGTGATTGGGGGTGGTGGTGAGGGGCAGGTAGGGCCGAAGTCATTGTTTGACTTTGATGCGAAAAACTCTTGGGCTGATCCTGGATGTACAGCATGTACTAAAAGACATGAAGTGAGAAGAGGATATGGAAATATTCCATACTCTTCATTTTGGGGATTATAATATTTGGGACTACAAATTGTTTAATTAATATTGCCAAAATACATGGAGAATTGTGTCATCATCTTTATCATTAAATCTTGCTTATGGCCAATAAAGATGTGCCTATATTTTTATAGGAATGACTGTCAAGGTTGCTCATCACTGAACTGAATCCATTTTGTGTACAAACAGAAAAACAGCCCATGTTCAATTTCTCCAGTTTTATACAAAATCCACTTCTTGCCACTATAATAGATTAATCATAAGTATCAGTGGCATTTCATTTTCACTGTATACAGACTCCATGTTGCTGAGCAAAAAGGGATGGAGTTTTTTTTTTAATTAAAAGCTGTTCTTTCATACCTCATTGCTAAATGTTGTACAATACTTAATTGAAAGAAATGGGACATCTATACTGACATAATTTTCAGCCCAAGCATTGAAGATTTACCAGCTATAGCTTGATGTAATAGTATAACATGATTTTGTAAAATTCTGCCAGTTAGAACCAAAGCCAGTCCTACCTTCATGTTAATGGTTGCATCCTGCTTTTGTATGGGCCTTGGATGACCAAGTGCTCTAAGGTGATCACATTTTCAGCTCTCTTGTAACTCACCGCTGTACATGTGGTTTTGAACTGTGACTAATGAACCTGTCAGCCGTTACATGGGTACTCAGGTACTCGCATATTCATAATTACCTGGGTAATAAAATTAGCTGTAGGGTACCCATTTAGTTCATGTAACCCCCCCCCCAACATGTTTCCATTGTTTAGATCACAAATTAAATCTGGCGATGTAAGGAGCAAGCAGGACACAGAATAATGAGTACAGTTTGAGGCTTGTGTCATGTGACTATTGGCTGCTGCACATTTATCCATCGTAGACCTCCGTCTGCTGATATTATATTTTCAATGTGTGTGACCATTTGGCTACTTATGTCAGTTTCCTTCGAGTCTCTGGTTTGGCCAGTGTGTGTATGTGAGAAAGCTTGCCAGTAGCCTCTTGTGGGTTGGTGGTTCTTTACGGGGTTTTCCTGGATTCTTTCTCCACTATTTATACTGGCTGCCATGTATTGCCTAATATGTGCTGAAAAATGGCATTAAACCCCCAAACAACATCAGTTTCCTTATTATCTATTTATAGTAACTGTAGTGACATATTCCAAGAAACAGACAGGATTATTGAATTTGAAGTTGTCACAGATTCATCATAGTTTGATACACACTTAAGTAGCAGACCAGGCTATACTGAAAAAAACAAGAGACCAGATATTAAGTGAAACAGACTTTATCGATGTGACTCATGGATGTTATAAACTGAAAAACGACAGAGATTTTGTTAAACTGAAGAACATGTTACATTAGGAAAAGGACAAATCAATAGTACTTTAAAAATTTAGAAAGAGGAATTTTACAATGATATAATACAGCATTCAGAATTTTTGCACTTGACTTTACGACCTTTCAGCGAAAGTTGAACATGTAGACTAGTTAAAGTGAATGTTGTGTATAAATAATTTTTTATTTTCTTTTGAGTCTGTATTCTTATACTAATCTACATGGATTTGGCCAATTTGTGACAAGTATTTTAACTGCAGATCCAGGTAAGTAGCGAAAATAAATTTATGTTTCTCATATGGTTTTCTGTAATTATGGCATGTAATGTATAGATTACTATTTTTAGGCTCAGATTATGCTTTTTTGCCACTTATATTAGTAATAATTATGATTATACTGTTTTGTGGATTGGCATGTACAAACTTGCAACAAAGTAATTCAGGTTCACATTTAATATAATTTCTCTTTGATTGGGTACCCTGGTAACCAATCATTAGGATAGATGGGTACCTGCTTGACTTTTCCTAACATTTTGACAGCTTGAGTGACTAACATGGGTATGTGAGAAAGTACCTTCCAGTGGGTCAGTACTTTCATTGATCTGTCTGGGTTCATTCTTCACCAAATGTACTGGTCCTCATGTAAGCCTATCTTTTGCTGAAAAAAGGTGTTAACTCCCACAAAATCAAACCTACTTTTGTCTTAATCAGCTGGCCAGGACTATCCCACTGAAATAGATCTTTACAGCATACAAAATTAGGTTGCAGTACCATGGGAATTGACTCAAAAATGTATTACTGAGCTTAAAATAAGAATACACCAGAAGCAGTTGATTAGTATGTGCTCTGTTGGAATTGCCAAGTCGAATAAGCTACATAGTTCTTGAGAGTTGTGAAAACGGAATGCATTTTTGAGGTAACATTAAATGCACTTATTGAAGACACAGGATAAACTCAATTTACAAATTTACAGATCTGTACATGAGTAGTAACATTTCTTTTCCATGAACAGGTCCCAGAAAAGGAAAGATTACTTGGAATGGCCAGACTACTTCATGTCCATTGCTTTCCTCTCTGCACAGAGGAGTAAAGACCCAAGGACACAGGTAAAACACAAAAGACTGTCACAATAATATCCAGTATCTGTACATGTTGGAAGATATTAATTTTTCTACCCAGATGATTAGTCTGGTTACTTTAAAATGGTAATGCAAAGTTGAAATTCTTCAATTGTTTATAATTGGTTTGAAGGACATGCATGATTTTATGGCAGTTAAACTGGGCTTTTTTTATCACAGATGAATAGCAAGATAAAGTAAACACAGTGTACAGACAATTTTCCACTGAAGTACTACCCACCACACATAGAAATCTCCAGGATTTAAAGAGATTAAGTATGACCTGAGTTGCTCATTATTAGATGGTTGGTTTATGACCATAAGTGTTACCATCTGCAGCAAGTCCTATAGAAATGTGGTAATCCATAAACTAGCCTCGTAGAATCCACTAGCGATATTTTACATTTGGTTCACTGAGGAGGATCTTCCACCAGTATGAGTGAAAGTTGTACTTATGTTTTGTCTAAATGAAATTGAGTAGGTAGATCAGTGCTGATTACTTTTTCATTGCCTTTTTTAATCCAGCTCATTTTCATTTAATAGTTTCCAGTCAAAAGTTACTTGTTCAGAGTTATAAAAAAATGGGGCAGTCTGTATCATTTCATTTTTTGTGTATGTGATAATAAGTTAAGTGGTCAGGGCCATTAGAATAGCATCTGAACCACATATTATTTCTCTTAGCAATTGCAAGTCTTGAGAAGTCACTTTTCTCACTTCCAAGAAGTGTCTGCTTGAGACAGGTTTGACTGTAGCCTCAAATGCTAGAGAATTTGTACGCAAAATTGATGCACTGAAGTGATTACTAAAAGTCCTTACTTTTTTCTGACTGTGTGCAGTATTTTTTAACAAGCACTCTACAGACAACTAGAATCATAAGATTATGCAGCTTAGAACAATTCACTATAAAACTAAGAAGAAGTAATGATGGTATCTTAACTGGGTCCTAGCAAATGCTCTAGTCTTGTCTGAAATTTCTATAGGACTTTTGCAGAGTGGGAATTCTCGTGTGCCTTTTAGCAAGGGGTGGGGGCAGTTTATATATGTTGTTACATATCGGCTCGTTCAAAAGTAACAAAAGTAAAAGAGTGAAGACAACAAGCTTTGTAAGTTTTAGCAAAAATAATTTATTTCCATAGAAAACACAGTGAACATATGAAATAGGACTTACGGTTTGTGAAGAAAATCCAGACATTTATCCTAGAATTGTGAAAATATTTAAGTCCTATCAATAAACAGTTCTAACTGAATCTAGTTTGAATCTCAAGTGGGTTCCAAGATGGAGGATGATAACATCAGATGAAGTCTGTACACAAATGTCCAGAATTTCACTCTGAACCACAATTTGTACTGTACTATTCCAATTTAGAATGAATTTCACTGAATGTCTTTGTCCTAAACCACTTGTGTAGTTCTCCAGGGTAAAATAAATTATTATTTAAAAAGTAGATGAGCTCCTATAGCTGTCATCTATAACAAGACACATCTCGAACTCTACAGATGTAAAGAAAAATAAACTCTTTCCAGCACAAGAAAAATAATACCTTCTTCTTAAGGTATAAGAACGACTGACTATTTCACAGGGACCTAAGTGTTTTTAAACCGTCTTACATTTTAAGATGTCTTACATCATTTCATGCACGCGCACGAAGAATCTGTGGTTATTTCATCATCTGACAATCGCAGTACACGATGTAATTACATATATGGTTAGAAAATTACCTTGGCCACAACCAATCGTTGACGCCGGTTGTTTATCCAGTTGGCAATCTAAAATAATGCTTACGCAAGCTGAGAGTCATATTTACGTTCTAAATAAACACGATGTTTCTTTCAAAAATATCAGATCCTGTGAACATAATCATCATCATAATAAAATATAATGATACAAAAATGAAATAAAAAGAATTCAAATTTTAACACACAAGTAATTAAACTACATGGTTGTAACTATATATATATATATATATATATATATATATATATATATATATATATATATATATATATATATTGTATGTTCAAGAATTGTGTGATAAATAATTTCTATTGACAAAAGATAAAACCTTTAACTTTAACTTCATTACTAACTGGCAAAGCAGCACTATTAATGTTAAGGCAATCACAGCATCATGTGCATTAGAAATGCATCTGGCAGGAAACTGCATATCCACCATTGTACAACTCACCAAGATCAGCTGGTAATAAGCTTTAAATCAGGGCTGTTCCATTAAAACATACATGGGACCCAGGGAAGGAACTTTTATAGAGGGGTACTCACCCGTAGATGCAGTTTAGAATTTTCTCATCATTTTAATATGAACTCTGAGAATCAAAGTACCCTGGCATACATTTTTAAAATACTGTCTTCCCTGTGTACCATGTATGTTTTAATGGAACAGCCCTTCCATAATCTTTTGAAATTAATCTATTTCTTACTTGCAAGAAGTCACTTATTACATGCTTGATTATGGTGGTGGATCTACAAGTCAAGTACTTGCATGATCATTTTGAGCCTTGTTAATATAGATGAATGTTACTCATGTCAAATCAGCTGAGCTTGATCATTTTTAAGGTGGGTGAGTATTAAATGTAGCAGAGTTTCAGACAGTTGTGCATCTAGGAGAAAATGCTGCTGACCAGCTTAAACAGAAAGCTAGTGGCATTGTTGCCAAACTTCTTTTCAAATAAATTCTTCAGGGTACTATATACATAGGCAAATATAGTTACTATCCAAGGATTATCTTCTTGACTAAAAAGCTGTCACTCTATAAAGATTCCATCTTTTCCTGCCATTTATAACTCTCCCCTCTTAATTAGGTTGGAGCCTGCATAGTAAATGAAGAGAACAAGATAGTGGGCATTGGATACAATGGTATGCCCAGTGGCTGCAGTGATGACATATTGCCATGGAGAAAAGAGGCAGAAAATATCCTGGACACTAAACAGCTATATGGTATTTAATGTCAGTTTCTTTTAATTATGTACAAGTTGGTAAAAGAAAATTGGAAGAAGGAGAAAACCAAAGATGAAGACCATCATAAATATTTGCCTTTATATAGCCTGTCTTAAAATGGGTATTTTATGGCATCCATCTGTCTGTATGTATCTCCATCCATTATCATTTGCTTGTTCAGCCTGTACCTTTGTAATAGTTGGAAAAATTTTCATGAAACTTTTCCAATATCATAACTAGATGTTAACTAGATAACTGGTGTTTCACATATCATAGTCATGCCTTGGCCTTGAGGTCTTCGTCATGGCTAGAGTAAATACAATCCTATGACTTGTATCTCTTTCTAGTGTACAACTTTTGAACTAGTGAAAATATTTGAAAGAGCCTTTATCCAATTATACAGACTCCGATGTGTTTAATTTTAACAGTGAAACAGAAATGGAACACAGATTGATTACAAATTAAACACAGAATGAACATAACAAGATGTTGATAGTATTTTATAGAAAACGGTACAGGTCCAAAATGAAATGAATGATAAAAAATGATAAAGGAACATAATGTCAATGCATTTCAAGAATGGATTTGAAAATCTGTTATTTTCAGGTTGCTGCAATATTCTACATTGAAAACACTTGTTAAGCCAGGATTAGATTCTGCACACTCAACTAACTTTTCACCCCTTACAAGCTGTGACATTCTTGTTGAGGCTAATGGTATAATGTCATCTTTAATTATTAAGACCATGTGCAAAAGCAATACTTCTTGCTCTTAACACTTAAAAAAAATGAAAACCAGACTTTTGTAAATGCATTTGCATTTCATTCCAGATGAGGAAAAATGAATGGAAAATATGTATGAAATTACAGTAAAATCTCAATGCATTTCTGCAGGGGTTTTAAAAATCTCTAGAAGTTCACTTTCCCAGTCAGGAAAGTACAAACATATTTTATCTTATCCAGAATAAATTCTTAATTAACTAGTTATTTAAAACTAGAAAAGTTGATGGTGCTAATGGTCTAAATTCAGTCATGGGAACTTGTTTTTTGGCACTTGTTCTGTAATTACAAACTGAGCCATGTTTGCTCTCACTCAGATATGTGTTTACTTGTATTGAAGACTGGTAGCAAAGTTCTTACATGAGCTTGATAAAAACAAATGGAAAACAAACTTCCAGTAGAAGTCTGGTCTTTCAATGGAAAAGTCAGCAGTGTTCCAAACAGAACATCCTTTTGATTAAAGAGGAACACTGATTAGGGATAAATCAGATTTCATCTAGTCAGGCAAGTGATTGGAAAATTGACTCAACTGCTTGAAATGTGAACTTCCCATTCTGAGTTTGGCGAGTGATATCTGTTCCGTGACCAGGAATCAAAACCAGTAAGGTGAGGGATGAAATGAAAATGTAAATGGAATGCAGTTGGAACACCAATAAAATGCTGATTTGGTACAATTACCTGTTTTGGTACAGTTACCTGTTTTATTGATTGTCATATATAAATACTGTTACTACTGCAGGCCTAGAATATGACAAAATGAATTTTTGAAAACTTTTATCTAACAGATTTACTGATCTCTGGCTAGAGGACTACTGCTAATTTCCTAACTGCAGTCATATATCTTTGTCTGGAGTATAACATAGTTCACAGATGTCTTGACCCACTCCCACCTCCCTCGGAAAATTAGAAAATGTAGAAAAGGCTATTAAAAAATGCCCTTAATTTTGGTTAATATTTGACGTGTGTATCAATTACCATACATACTCACTTATAAGTTGAATACAACAGGAAACTTAGGAGTAATGAGTAGAACAAGTATCATAAAATTGATCTTTTGGCACAGTCACTTTTGTTTACAGTTGGAGTCAATTTACTGTTTCTTTTTTACCAATTTAATTATTCTGGGTGAAATCAGTGATCATTCTGAATCTTCATTTTATCACACATTAATTATCTCTCATCTGATGCCAGACTGTGGTATGGTTTTACTTGAACAATCCAAAATTTATGTGTCACTGTTTGTAAACTAGTCTATGCAAATGCCTGATCAGGGTTCTAAATAGACTTAAAAGCTGAAGGGTCATTTGATTTTGAGTCATGAACTTGTAGCTGGGATTTTTCTTTGTTTGTGGAGCAAACCGATGCTTAAGATTTCTTACAACTTCTGATTTATTCTCGTCATCAGAATGTTAATAACTTTGTTTCTTTGGAGTCAGAATGATCATCACTGACAAGTCGTTACTAAGACATATGTGTCAGCCATTACCTTTTTGGCGTAATCATTGTGGTTTTTGTCACCAAATTATGTTTTCCTCTAGAGTGCATATGGATTACGCTGCTTTCATTAAAAAAATAAATAAATAAATAAAGCAATAAATAGTTGTTTTTGTCATTTTTATTATCTTAATTCCATTCATATAAATTTGAGATTATTCTCAAAAAGGTGACTGCTGCATATGAATAGAATATTTATAGCAACTGTATATCACCCATTCCAAGAAAACAGATGGGTTTCTTCAGAAGTAAACTTGGCCTAACAGATTCATTTTATTGATAAGCTAGTTAGTGAACCAGTTGATACTTTTGAAGAAAATGTCGGTAGATGTTAAGTGAAATGCATTATGATATGAGTTGTGCATGTTATTTGATGGAAATTGTTAGAGCAGATGGATCATTTCAAACTTCAAAACGTGTCAGATCAGAAAAAGTGACAAATGAACAATGCTTTACAAACTTTAAAAGAGAATATGAGAGTAATGTAATACAGCACTCTGAGCACCTGACCATGATCATTGCAGAATTCCAATTCATGATCATGAAGTGAGTGCTGAATATAAATAATTTTTCAGTATATTATGTGTTTTTATTCTAGTTTTAATCCAAAACCATTTTGCCCATTATGACAGGAATTGTGACCAGTTGCATAACCAGGTTAGTAATAAAAATGTATCTTTTTCATACTTGCTGTAATTCTGGTACGTAATATATAGATTACACTTTTAAGTCCAAATTACGCTTTTTTGTCACTGGTATTAGCAGCTACTTCCCTAAACACTCGTCATTAAGAGGTCAAACTGGTCAACCTGGTGTCAGAATAATGTGACTGGGTGGGACATGATGGTACATGTCTGTGGCATGATGCCCCAGTGCTTGACATCCTTATAAACTTTCACACTGCAGACATCGTAGCGATACGACTGAAAAACTCTTAAAGCTATGTTAAAAATCCAAAACATGCACACATTATGCTTGAATACAACTCTGACATTTCACCCAGTTTGTGAGTGCTCAAAACAGCCAAAGGTTGTATCTAATATATCTTTATAATTTATGTTTCCATGATTTTCATAAATTCATTCATATGGAAATATTCTTGCACTGATTATAGTAGAACTTTGTCGATTGGTTCACATGAATCAGTAGGGTATCTTGTTGCCTATTGTCTTTGCATTCAACCATTAGTGATATTGAGTCACCTGATCTGTGATAGTTGAATTCTACAGAGCATCCAATCAGTGGTATCCTAATTTGTGATTGGTTGAATTCTACAGAGCATCCAATCAGTGCTATCCTGATTTGTGATTGGTTGAATTCTACAGAACATCCAATCAGTGGTATCCTAATTTGTGATTGGTTGAATTCAATAGAGAATCTAATCATTGGCATTCCACTATAATAGATTTGACATAAATGAACTACCTGTTTACCAGATCATTGTTTTAGTCATGTGGAGATGTATTTGAGAAATTAAAACTCCTGTTGCAGCAGTGAAAACTGCACAGGAAAGTGAAGCAAGAGCTAAACAAACCCAGGGTATTTCTTCTCAGTGGCAAGTAGGATGCCCATGATTGATTGGTAATGACAGTGGTATGGTTTGTTTGTGAGAAATGGACCACAAAGAGACTTTACAATATTTTCTATTTCACCTTTTTGGATGAGTTTGAAATTAGTTGCACAAAGATGTTTTGTAAGTGACATGCCTTTGTTTATTCTCAATAATTACATATACAGTAAGGTTACAATGTTTACACATGTAAATGGCATAGTTTACTTCCTCTAAATGTTTACATATCATTTCACTTTATTTCCATTTACTATTTTCAGTGTGTCATGCAGAGCTGAACGCTGTTCTAAACAAAAATTCAGCTGATGTAAAAAACTGTACTATCTATGTTGCACTGTTTCCATGTAATGAGTGTGCCAAAGTGATCATTCAGTCTGGCATCAAAGAGGTGGTGTATTATTCTGACAAATACTTTGACAAACCTGAGTTCCAGGCCTCCAAGAGAATGATGGACTTGGCAGGTGTCAAATACAGGTACATTTACCATACTTTGTCATGCACTCTTTTTAGGGTCCTCTGAGCTCAATGATGGACTTTGCTGGTGTAAAATACATAAACATTTACCATACTTCGCCATCTACACGCTATTTAGGCTCCTCGATTGTTTCAAATGTTGGATAAATGTGAACAAAATAAATAACATATTTAGATTGGAAACGTAATGTGTTCTGCTTTCTTATTGTAGGAAGTTTCTTGACTGATAGGATTTATTTCTTTTTATAGGTGGTTTTTGTGTTAGTGATATGACTTTGACAGAATTTAATTGTGGTATAATGTTTAAATGATTCCATTTAATTGAAATATAAATGAAACTTTTATATTTAAGATTGTGTTATTAGAAACTAAAATAACCAATAATTCTTCTTATGATTACAAATTTAGGCCAAACCTTGTTCTATTTTTGGATATTACTTAAATGACTTTTCTGCTTGCTATTTAAATAAATACAGTTGTAGAAACTGTAGTCTGTCTTATAGAACATATTTCTGGTAATATAAAATTTTTAAAATTTATGAACCCTCAAATTATAATAAGACTTTATGTAGATGTCATGTAGGACATATTGTTCATGCGAGTTATGGACCGATTTTAAGCATATTATGAAAAACAAAATATCACATAATGATTTTCAAAGTGTGGGTCCACTTAATTTAATTAAAAGCTCAATTAAAATTATATATATATATATATGCATGCTCAGCTTTTTAACCTGCTGAATTTACTGTGTATTTTCCAGTCCATATTGAACATTGCCCAAATGTGGCCAAGGAAGATCATGTTGAAAAATGAGTGGTTTAAGCTCCTTTTAGACTGAAACATAATGTTGAAATGTCTTTGAAATCAGATAAACAGCACATAAATTAGTTTTGAGTTTAGTCTCAACACTTATGTCACGAATGAGCAAATTTCTAATAAAAATAAGAGGAATAAAACAACTTTTATACTCCAATTTATTCCAAAAAATTTTATACTCCGATCTATTCCAGATTGTAATGTGGCTAATTTTGAAGACTTATTGAAACTTAATGTTGAATAAATCGTGCATTGAAGTTATCATAGTCAAGCCAGAAAGGTCTTGAGAAAGTTCACTGATATTTCTCTTATTTCATCTCTGAAACATGAAAGGGTCTACGTTTAAGCTTCAGTGGAATTGACCGAGTCATCGTAATGGTATAGTGACAGAGAGTACATTAGAATTACCGACCGTATCGGTTGGAGGAGACTTTATGTCAAATAATTGATCTTCAAAGGAAAGCTAATTGCAGCATAATTTAGGCTGTTAAAATCTGATGGAAGACACGATTATTTTGGGGGAAGGTTTAGGAACAGTTGTTTCCGATTGGTCAGAAAACATTTAGGCATACACTTTGGGTGACTGAGAATTTATAGGAGCAACTTTAGACAAATTTCTTCAGTCCGATTTTGCCTTGTGAGAAGACAAAAGGTCGGACTCCTTGGGAAACTTGAGAATAGTGTTTTCCCTCGTAGAGAGGCCAGATAGCTGCCTTAAAATGGAAGGACAGGCTATAGTGCTAGGACGCACGGTTTGTGTGGAAAGAAACAGCATTAAGGTACGCAATTTTAGTTTCCATATAATATTCTACTTCATTTGTTTGGTTTTATGCAAATGTGTTGATATGCTTATGATTCACGCATGTATCATGTATTCATTTCGTAGGACGCTGTTGATATGTTAGAGAGTTATGCAATTTAATTCTTTAATATAACAGTTATTAGTTCATTGATAGAATTGACGGATTGCATGTAATCAAATATTCAATGTGTAGTATTTCATAGGGATTTATGATGTAATCTAAAAGAATGTTCAAATATGCAGTATTTCATAGGGATTTATGAATTAACCCTAAGATGCAGATGTGTCATATTTCTTACGATTACATTAATGAATTGATTTCCTGTGTAGGATGATACTGTTATCGTGAGTTAATGACAATTGTATATTTATATATGATTTCACAATGCTTAAATGATCTTGCAGGTTATTGGTTACTGTAGCTAGATTTAGTGAATATTATGCCATAAGTAATTGAGCATTTATTTTATTGAACAGAATTGACTAGTCAAATGTAAATAAGACCTGTAGTAATGTATGCTGGTATATACGGCCGCATTTGTCTGTATAGAGCACGTGGTAATTTCTAATCAATTGCCATGTGGCGAGGGCAATGAACTGTCGAGCTAATTGTACTAAATATAACAGTTGTACTTTACCGCGAATACAGAAGTCAGTAAGGACAGTTATTCGTTAATATCACATTATGTCAGAATTTATGCAGTGTGAATCGCTAATCTGAATACGAACAAAGAGATTTTCTATATATATATATTATATATATATATATCCAGATAAGTGGTGAAACATATCTAGCTTGAGCCATACTCTTGTATTTAAGGGAACAGTTTTATATCATTCCGAGAAAAGGAAATCCGCATCTAAGAGAGGTTGGAATAATCAGGGTCACAAAGGGGACCAAAGCATACACATTAGACGTGGAAAAACAAGACAAGAGGAGAGAGATGTCAGGTGATGCCGTCAAGCGTGGAATTGTACTCTCTAATTCACCACTCGTAACATGATGTAAATTGAACACTGGCTATCCATACGATCCAGAATTAAACACAAAATTTGTTCTCTTTGCTACGTTTCACTGACGGGCTCCAGTCCAACATACCTATCTGACCTCACCCATGTGTACACACCTGCAAGATGCTTACGCTCCTCTTCTGACACTTGTATTCTCATTATTTCCACTATGAGGATGAAATCATATGGACAACGCTCTTTTGCATACCAGGGCCCAGCAACATGGAATGAATTGCCCACTGCACTTAGACACAAAGACACAGTGATCTCATTCAAGAGCACTCTTAAAACTCACCTATTTCAACTGCAAGAACAGACTTAAAGACCTAATAATGTATCCTTGCCTTAAATATTTACAGCATATTTTTTGTTTCTACTTTCGTGGTGTTTGTTTTTATTTTTGTAATCATATCATTATATATGTTTTTTTTTTAAGTGTTGTCAAATGTTGTAAAGCACTTAGAGCTTCTAAAGATTAGGCGCTATACAAAGTCCTCATTATTATTATTATTATTATGATGTAAATTGAACACTGCAACTAAAATCTGTCAATGTAAATCTGTTGGATTGAAAGTGAAATTCTGGTTATGTATTAATTGATTAAATTTCTTTTATTTATTGGTAAAGGGGGCTCGTAGTTGTTTATTTCTTTCAATAGCCTTGCTCAGTTATCTGTTAACATTCCATCAATCCGTCCACACTGGGCAATAACACCGTGGGAGGTCATTCCCTAGTTAACAATCGCCAAATCAATTAAGGAGGCTTTATTGTTTTAAAGCCCCCCATTACACAGACATTCTGCACAAGTGAAGATCATTTTGTCGCAGAAGGATGGTACAAAGCATCAAGATTATGTTGATTAAGCTCATGAATTGAACATACTCATTCCACATAATATTGTTTTCCTTAAAAGTCTAGGGTATATGGTTATATTTTGGTTGTTTTTCTTAAAGTCTAGGGTATATGGTTATATTTTGATTCATTGTTTTTCTTATTAGTCTAGAGTATATGGTTATATTTTGATGCATTGTTTTTTTTTATAAGTCGAGCATATATTGTTATATTTTGATTCCAAGTAACTAAGCAGATTGCATTATTTTGTTATGAAAATTCTTCAAATTCTTCCATGTTTAACTGATTTATAGTCATTGACATGAATGAATTGCAATTGCTGTCCATGTTTGACTGGTTTACAGTCTTTGACATGAATGAATTGCAGTTGTTGTCCATGTTTGACTGGCTTTACCCAGATTCATCAGTTACAGGTTCCCCCCCTCCTTTTTTTTTCCTTCACAACCTAATTTGGAAAATGGCATCTTATATCATAATGAATTTAGTTTTAGTTTGATACTGTTAATTATTTATCTTCATGGTTAACATTAAAAAAGACAAACAAACCCAAAACATTTTTGTTGGTACTTAATTATGTGGTTTTGGGAAGGAATCCAACTCTTTCCAGAGAAAGATCATTGTTCACAGGGATCCTACCTTTTCCTCGGAAACATTGTTCATAGGGACTTCTGGAAGGAATTCTACCTTTTACAGAAACATATTTGTTCATGGGGTCTTGAGGAAGGAATCTTTCCTTTTACACAGAAAGATCATAGTTTGTTGGCACTAAAAATTCATGGTTTTTAGCAAGTATGAAATCCATTTAAATTGGTACCCCTAAAGAAGAAAGCAAATTCAGCTTCCTATTAAATTTATTGATATTTTACAATATTGGACCTTGATTTAAAAGTTTTTTTTGTTTCTTTCCAGGCAACACATCCCAAAAAGAAGCAAAATTATGATTGACTTCAGTGTGATTGATAATCTGATTACAAATCACACTGTCTCAGAGATTGATGCTCTGAGTTTAAATGGTGATGGTGTTGTGGAACATTGAGTTGTTTGACATTTATAGCTGGACTGTTGGAAACTTGTAATACAATAAAAAGGTCACTGTGCTTTTTTCTGTATTTTTTAATGAAATTAAAATGAATTGCCCTGTTACATATCTTGGATGTTGTTATTACTTACTCAAAGGAAATCCTATGTAATTTAATTTCAGATTCCTATTGTGCGATATATTTTTTCGTACAGACAGCCCTATCACTCCAAGCTTTTGAAGCTTCACTCTAAAAGAATGCTTTCTATAAAATGAACAGGCTAGTTAACCAGCTAAATACAGAGGGAGAGTTCAGATATACTATTGTTTACTTTTTCTAAGAGTGTATACTGGCCTGTAGATCTATAATTTGATAATCATTTACCTTTACATTACAGATATCTTGAACTCATTTGTACCTCACATTTGCATAACACTAAAAAAGGGGTGTTTCATGTTTTATCAAACCTAACTTTAAAAAAAGTTGTGATGTTTATACTTAAAATTAGGCCAGCAAATTTGGTTCTGCCACTTTTTGTATAACTGTGATAGGGTCTAGCATACTTTGTAATGATTTTGTCCATCCAGCTTTCTGTTGTCAATTTAATTTCTGCAAAATTGAGTTGCACATCATTTATAGTTACGAAGCTTTGCAAATGATGTGCATTTGGGGCGAGGAAGAACCCTGTTGATTTTGGGATCAAATGGTTATGATGAATTACTGTAAGAAGAAAAATGGTTTTCTGTTAAATGACTTGAAGTTCTCTACCATTTACAGTCACCAGATTTTGGATGGCTTGCAAATGGGATAAGGGAAAAATAATTGATTTTGAGTTTCAAAGGTCAAGGTCAGTGACAGAAAGAAAAACCCAACGGGGTTTGAGCCATCTATAGTTACCGAATTTTATTAATAGTTTGCAACAGGAGTAAGGAAGAAATCTATTGATTTCAGGGTAAGAGGAGGGCAGAACATATTCCATACTGAACAGTTGGAATTTGCCAAACTATACATCAGCTGCATTAGGTAGCAGCTTACTTCTTTGGCATACAAAATTAAGTGACTTTACATCTGTCCCAGTGCTTTTTTACCTCTGGACTCCAAAGGACATTTTCTTTGGTTAAGAGTAGGTGATTTAATATTAAAATATTCAAATTGTTAAACTTATGTTTATTTTTATCAAAAAGAGACCGAGATAGAAGGAAGCAAGTGCAAGCAATGTGATTCTTCAGGAAATTTTCTACACCACCATTCTTCTGTATTTTAACAGCAGCTTTTTTAGATCCTGTACCATACGATTCTTGCAGGGAAATCATATTCTAACCTCAATAAGGAAGCAACTGTTTAGTTATACTGTATGTATCAACTGCTGATTAACTAGTTTCCTGGAAGCCAATCTCTAATTTACCATCTTTCAAGTATGGTACATATTGAATCAAATATTTGTGTGTTGATAAATCAATATCTAGCTGGACTCTCCATCTCTTCTGAGATCATGATTTACTCTAACAGATACAATATAACAGGAATTAAGCTGTTGAATTGTGATTTTGGTCCAGTTTTGATGTAATAACAGTTCAACTGAGCTGGCTAATTCATGCCAAGACTGGAACTTGTCTGTTGGTGAATTCATCTCAATATGGTGGTCAGTGTTCCTAAAAGGGTGCTCATAGCTTCATCTGCCTTGTTGAAAAAAGTTTCAAGCATTTTTCAATCTGCAGTCTAGTTAGCACTCAAACCATGCATAGGGCCCATGCTAGAGGCATGTGCTAGGTGTAGATTTCTGAAATTCACATTTCTTGGAATTAAATAAATGTTCTTGAATCCATGTCTTTTGTATCAGCAGCAGAACATAGCACAAGATTTACTGTAATAGTGGAGTCAGAAAACTCCCAGCCATTTTGTGCTGGAGAAAGTTTGTCCTTTCTTGATAGGGTTAGCATTTTCATAAGCTATGTCCAGTCCACATTTTCCTTTCAACATTGGAAACTGGATGCGTCACTACAAGAAGTAGTTGTCTTAGCAACTATCTATAATAGCAACAATGGCATATAAGTGAGATAATGTTACATATAAACTGGATTTGAAGAAATAATTATGTGTTATCATCAAAATGTCAAATGCATAGATATATTCCACTTCTTTCTGCATGGATTTGAGCCTCTGGCTTGACCAATGTAGGTATGTGAGAAAGTTTGCCAGTAGCTTCCCATGGGTCAGTGGTTAATACCTGGATTTTCCAGGGTTTTTTCTCCGTCAGTTATTCTGACTGCCATGTATGGCTGAAAAAATGGTGTTAAAACAACATAGATATATTCAGTTAAACTGCCAGATCCCTGTGACTTTGCCATATTTATATATCAAAGTTAACCAACAGACAAATGGCTAGTATGTTTAGACCCATTTTTCTGCCAGTTCTCAATCCTCTCCCTTACCATCTGAACCCTTTTGCTTTAATGTGCATAATAGTTAGAAGAAATCAACCATTTTCAAAGGGGATTTGCAAGGCTTACATAGCTGCAATCTGTAAAAAAAACTTAGGTAACTAACCCCCCTTCCCCCAATTTAAAAAGAAATATTCACCCTCAGCATTTAACAGGAACTTCCCTTGGTGTAATATACACCACACTGTAGTACAGCTGTCACCTAGCAATGTGACTTGGCCCTGCAAAGTTAGTGTTTATTTAAACCTCAGTCCTTATTTCACAGGACATGTAATTTGATTTATGAACATGATTGTTGTTACATATGTGGACCTTTAATGGAAAGTGCTTTGTAGATCACATTAAACTTCTTGCTTGTATTCTTCTGCATTAGGGCACTATAGGTTTCATTATTGTCAATAAATAGAAATAACAAACAAATCTAAATATTTACAACAATATAGTGTACAATGTTCACACTGGGCAGCAACGGTGGTTATATTGGCAGTAGAAAAATTGATGTGTGAAGTGTAATCTCTCACATTCAAGTGATCTAGAGGTTCACCTCTTACACCTAAGGTCATTGGATTGAATCCACCCAATGACAGTTTAATTTTTGCCCATGCTTTATAAATGGGCGATCAAGGTGGGCATAATAGTGCTTACATAACAGTTGAACTTTTCTCTAAAGTAGTATTGTAAAGACATTTCTTGTAAACTATCTGCTAAAATTTACACCATCTTGATTTTACCTATTTACTATATCCTGATAAAAGATCTTTCTAAAGATAATTAATATGCAGTCTCATGTTCAGCTAATTGAATGCAACATCACCTCATAAATATGCATCAGTCTTGCTTATTATTGACACAGCCAAAAGTTTTGATGATAGAAGCATACATTGTAAGACTAAGACTGATCAAAACTGGCTTCCAGAATGGAAGGAAATTACAGATCCAAGATCTCATTCATTATTTAACCCAATATTCCAAGTATGATAAAAAAGGGCTTAGAAGTAGTTTCGAGAGTGGAACAGGCTCAGCCAATCAGAGGCATGATTACCTCAATAATATGTTTGTATCTAGCTCGTTATGAAACCTATCCAAGATCTTGATGAATTCTGACCACATTTGAAGTTTGATCAAATTCAGATAATAAAATATTGCTTATGGAGGCATAACAAGCTCAGCCAATCAGATGTAGAATTGCCTCATTAGTATGCATGGATCTCATTATTAAACTCTTAATGAGATGAGCATATACTGAAAGTTTCATCAATACTGGATAAGAACTTCGGCCTCAAGATTGGTAATCCCAGCCAATCAGATGCATGATCGCCTCATTAATATGCATAGATTTTGCTCATTTATAAACTTGCCTGAGATTTTGACAATATAAACTCATATTTTATATTTAAATCTGATCAAAGGCATGGATCTAGCCAGTTACCAAACTTGTCCAAGATCTTGATGATAAAGGCCCACATTTGAAGTTTGATCACATTCATACAAAAAAACATGACTTTTTGAGACGTAACAAGCCCTGCCAATCTGATTCAGGATCACTTCACTAATATGCATGGATTTTCTGCATGGATTATGCTGATATAAACTCTAATTCCATCTTTAAATCTAATCAGAAATATGGACTCCAGTGTGGTAACAGGTAATTGTTGACAGCCAGACACACAATGCACACATGGCCATACCATACTCATTTGGTCAGGCAAGCTAAATTATTTTTTATTCCAATATCATTAATATCACTAACACCACAAAAAACAACTAGTTTCTAGTTATCCTATAGAAGGACAGTTCTTCATTTTATTTGCTGAGAGTTGATACCATTGTTTGATAATTATCAGCTATACCAAGATATTCAAATGCTTCTGTTGCAGCCATAATGGGAGCAAGATTAGCACCATGTCCACTTAGGACCAGCCAGACATCATTAGAAGTCCTGGTGAAATATGGCCATCCATTTAGAAGTACTGATAATAATTCTTTCAAGATGACTGTTATGGCAGCCATACTGAATGTAAAATTGGTACCCTTTTCATTTAGGAAACAAGATATAAAATCTCTAAGTGAAAAGCACATGGCAATGTAGCCATCCATTGGAGAGGAGTAGCCATAGCAAGATATCCAAGATGGCTGCCATGGTAGCCACAGTGGATGTCAGATTGGCATCATTTTACTTAAGACCCAATAGGTATGGTAAGAAGTCTTCTGGTGACTATCCATTTCTTTGGAGTAGCAATAACGATTTTCAAGATGGTTACCATTTTCGAAGTCTTGTCAGGACTAATGACCATTAGGGCTAACTAGAGGTCATAAGAAGTTTTTTTTTTTTTTTAATGAAAACCCCAATGTCAATATGACCACCCATCAAAAAAGCAGTAAGATTTTAAATATATGGCTGACATAGTGACCATATGTTATGTCAGATTTACTAATTTCATTCAGAATGAAGTTGACATCATAAGTAGTATTTTGGTGAAAACCCCACAGTGATATTACCATCCATCCAGAAGATTAAGTTATAATAAGATTTGCATGACAATTTCATTTTGAATGTTCCAATGGCAATCCTAAAAAAAGGGTGGGAAGAGAAACAAAAACATACAACAGGCTGGTATGCTCTTTTGATCCAAGTCCAGCAGAGCTAAAAATACTGGGTATCCGGTTGAATACTATATATTAGACCAGGGTGGTCTAACTTCTTCAACACCATAGGCCACATGGACCAAAAGTATAAATTTCATGGGCCATACATATGTAATATTATAGTAATTATCCCATAACTATAGAACTTACTGCACAAGTGTAAGCCAAGAAAAATGACCCATGGACCTGTCCTGTAGTTGGTCCACCCTGTATTAGATTTTTCTTTATAATGAAAAGTATAATTTGATGTTTTCTTCATATAACAGGATAGATTAAGTGTAAAGAATTATGTGCATTTTGTCATGCAAATACAAGGTAGCAAGTATACTGTTTCTAATTAAACAGTGAGAATGCAAACATTATATACAAAATACTTTATTAAACTTGTGGTACACAAGATAAAATTACAATTCATAGTATGTTTATGTAAATAGTGAAATGTTTCTCATCAGACTGTCAAAAATATAAATGGAACAGATCAAAGTGCAGTCTTTTCACAAACTTTCTTTTCCATGTCTGTCTTAATACAAAACATAATAATCTTTGACTAATTTATTTTCTGCATTCCATAAATTCCAGCAGCTTCATGATACAGTTTTGTGCAGTTTTACAGTCGAGGTTTAAAATATATTTATTTAAGGAAGGTTGTTAATGGTGTAGTATCTATCATACACTGATTTACGGGGGTAATTATGAAATAAAATTTACAAAGACATAATTATTTTGCTATGTTTATTTAAAGCATCTTCGTAGATGCATTGAATTTTCAGTAGTAGTAGCACATTTTCCAACCTGAATGTATAGCTACAGGTATAAAGGATGCCAAAGTGAATGCAAAATTTACTATCTTATTGGCATCTAGATGTGAAATAATGCTATCAAAAAAACAAGCCATGGAAATGTTAAACTTTTTGTTGTTTGCAAAGTATGATTAGTATCTAAATTAGCAACTTTTGCACAATAGATAGATTTATTATGTATGGATAAAATATGTACATAAAATGGAAAATATTAATGAAGACAAATTTATGAGTTTGTACAACTAATGTAGCTCACAGATAGAAAACACACAAGCCAACCTCTGTATTCTAAATTGTACAACAGACAGTCAATATTGTAAGTGATCCTGATCCAAGATTATGAAACCAATCTCATTCTAAAACCCTGACTCTACTCAAAATGCCTGAGTGGTCAGTTCTTTGATGGTATGTAGCCAATCAGATGCCAAGAGTTAGGAGTGGAGTTTGAGCATGAGCAAGTTTCATCATATGGAGTCCAGGCCAATTCTGAATCAAAACTCTAAAATGGAACTTGTACTGAAAATCTCTTAATAAAAAATTGTCTAATTATGTTGCTGACAGGAAAATAAAGAAAAAAAGAAAATGCAAACATTTCTTTAATTTTGGAGCAAAGCTTAGAAAATCAAAGTATCTTAAATTTGAGCATAAGCTCAATTTTATGCCAAGTGTGTGACTACATGGCAAGGACAACATGAAAGCAACTAACATGAATCGCTGAGTGAAAAAAGGGTCACAATGCCCTACTTAAGTACAATAATGAAGTAGTGTTAACCTTGTTGCATAAATATACAGATTGGAACATTTCTGCCTAAAGAAAATCCAGTCCCACTGGCACACTTTAGATAAAAAGAAAACCACCACTAAAATGCCAGGGGAACAGCACAAAGCTCTCCTACATGTTCTGTATTGACATGCTACAACAAAAAGCATAAACATCTGAAAAGGTCCTATTACTGTATACACAAAGTTTGATCATCTTGTAAAGGTTTGTGGGGATTGTAACAAACTTTATTCCATGCAACAACAGTGCTTGACATTTCTTGTACAAGTCATGGCACATAGTTCTCTGAATCTGATTTAAAAATATATTGAACTACAACGACAAAAAATGAACTGGTCCACCAAAAGCAAATGGTTATATTTTGATTCACATACAAAATGATTTTTCTCTTCAGCAAGGGTATATTACAAAATTATTTGTCATTTAAATTCTTTGTATACAACTATATACATGTAAAAACAATGTAACCATGATGAAAAAAAAAATTGAGGATGGGAAATTAGCCTACCAGACAAAATGGCATGTTCTTAAAATTACATTATATCACTTATTAAATGAAACGATGGGTCATGGCAAAGTGCCATCTTCATGACAACATCCTCAGCAAACAAAAGTTAGTCCACACAAAATCAGGGGATACAACTCCTCCAAACGCAGACATGGATTGCTGGAAATCGATTTATATAAAGCCAAACTAGATGGGTCAAATGGGGGTCACTGCTCTTGTAAATGATAAGAAACATTTAAAATTTAACTTGTTAAATGCACCCTCTATATAAAACTGTATGCCAAATTTGACTGAAATTGAACAATGCTTGGTAAAGTAATGCTGCATAAACCAAGGAGGATGGGCAATCAGGAGGTGCAACTCTTGCCAATGATACTGCAGAATGCTGAAAAAATAACCTTCTTAAGTTGTCATCAGTATAAAGCCAAATATCAAATTCAGCCTGAACAGAGCAAGCCTTGGCAATGTTATTTTGTGAAATCAAAATTAAGATGACTGGCAATCTGGGTGTTACTCCTGTTATTGTGAAACACCAGAAACAGAAGGCCTCATCTGTGTAAATCACCATACCAAAACTGGCTGAAATGAAAATCCTTGGTAAAGTTGTGATGAAAATCAGGGTCAGATGGGCATGCAATCAGGATGCAGTACTCCTGTAAATGACATTATGCAGTGTTGGAAATCGAAGGTCTCATCAATCTAAAATCATTCCAAGAATGGCTGAAATGCAACAAACCTTGCTAAAGTTATGCCACTGAAATCCAAGTATTGAGGATAGGCAATCAGGGGGCATAACTCCTAAATGGCTGAGCACACACTGCACATGATAATATAATATACTCCTATAATACAGTTATGGAATGCTGGTAATCAAACTTGAAATCTCATCAATATAAAGATGCATACTGTATCTGGTTAAAATACAACAATGACCTGTAAAACTATCTTACTGAATAAAACTGTTGACAGATAGATGAATGGATAGATATGATTAAGGCTCATGCAATTGACTGATGGGGGTGGGGTGCTCATTAAGGCCTTAAAAGTATGCATATATGTTAGTGTGTTCAACACATTTGCTTATACACACAGCAGTGTTTCTAACTGCTATGATCAATTTTACTTGGAGCTTATAGATGAATATATAACAATTAACATAAAATGATGAAGATCATTACTGATGTGGTTATATCAATATAATGTGATTTCTGTATAACTGCTCTCCACAAAAATACAATAATTAAAAGTGTTAATGAAATATACAAATAATTCTAAGCTGTATATATACAATTGCTATTTCTGCCTTTATTATTGTTTTCTGATTTACCAATGTACAACACCCATCTTAATTTAACAGATCCAGACTGACCATCACAAGATGCAATAGCAGCAAACGGCTAAACATTATTGTCATTTATGTTATTTCTGTGAAGAATCGTTGATCAAAAATATAAAAATTTACTATGACAACACTAGATCTATGAGTTTATACATTATATGTTCAATATCAGTGAGATTTACGTTTCGTTTGAAAACCTGATTAAATTGTAGAAAGCCTTTCTGCAAGTTATTAACATCAGTTTTATTATCAAAGCTGAAAGGGGAGGCAAAAATCCATTGTAATGCGTATAGCACTAGCAGATCAAGTCAATATTGTTAACTTGACATCAGAAATGTAAGGAACAGAAACGATAGTGATCTGTTGATACATTATGTGATGGAAATGATGAAGTTTTCAGAGCTGGTGTTTAATAGCCAAATGCCTCACGTTTCCTCTCCCCTGCAAATCGCAGCTCCATATCTGTTTGTTCAATGATCTCTTGTTTGCGTGCAAATAGGACGACCACAAAGACAATCTGAAAATAGAAAATTTTCATTCATGGCAAGGAGGAAAACATTCCGGCTCAGGGGTATTCCAATAAAGCCTACATAAAACTCAGGGAATAAATTTCAAATTTTAGTTTCCCATAAATTCAATTTAGAATCTGTGCGATTTTTTCTTAGAATTCTGAGTGCCTGAAGTACCCTGTTTGACATATTTTGTAAAACAAGAATCTCTCAAAGAGCCTAACACTCTATTGGCTGAAAAGAATTTCCAGGAATTTAAGACAAGACAATTTCTTCCCTTAAACTGCTGTGTTGAAACCAACTGATATTCATCTGTGATAACAGTATTTCCAAAATAGCTGCCATAATGGACATTACGGATGTGAGACTGGAACCTTTTTCATTTAGGGCCAACAAGATATCAAAAGAAGTCTTCTGGTGGAAACCCATACCACCATTCTCAAGAAAATCTGTCCTTGTCGGATCACATGATGTTGACTTGCACTTACCGGTACAAATTAACCTTGAAATTTATGAATGAAACAATGTACACATTATACATGACTCTGTACAATCTATGATCACAGATTTTTAGCATTAAAATTGTAATTGACAAAACAAACCTTAGTAAAATAATTATGATGAAAATAATATACATAATATAGATGTACAAAGTACAACCAAGCTTCTCATGGCATATAAACAGAGGAACCATTGTATAGATGTATGGATTACTGATGGACAGGACCAAATCATGATTTCTCCACCATGTACAAGTGGGAACAGTATACAATTTTCAGAAACAGATGGTTGTGCTATTGTCTAATTAATATGGGAAGGGTGCAGTTTAAAATACTTATGAATTTTCAAAATCATCCTATATGATGATAAAACAATTTTCTCTCCAGAATCTTATGAAAGCAGGGATTAAGACAGAAACTTTGGAAAGGGCCACCTTTTGCCCACTTAAGGACAAAAATACTTGAATTAGGAATATATTCAGGAGTTTTATGAAAAGCTTATTTTCTCTCTTCCATAATTAACGTGTATGACAAAGCAATTCCTTTGAGAGTATGATTCTAACAAAACATATTACATTTTAGCCTGCTTAATAAACATAGCATTTCTAAAACTGTTCCAAAACTTTCATCAATGTCATAATTATTTCTTGTTAAAATGGTAAAGGTTTCTGGAATTTTTAAACTGAAGATATCAAGCAGAACCTGAAAATTTGGGTACAAGTCCCATAAGACCCTTAACATACATTACTTTGACCTCTTGGGTCATCACACTTACATTGACAATTGTCCTTCCCAGCCAATACAGCCATGTGAAGACGACGAAAGCAAGTCTCTGCATAAAAAAAGAAGAATCAGAAGACAAAAAAACATACATGGCAGGTACAACTTTCCATGATTATCAATAGGGTTCATTATTTCCAATCAAGTATTTTCTATGATGTTTTTGGCAAAATATATTTTATCTGAGTCAGCTTCATATAAAGGACTAATTCTGAAGCAAAGGCAGCCAAGCAAATGCCCACATCTCCAGTGTTTATGTTGCTGCACCAGACTGTTATACTGTCACACAGTTATCGCTCACTTAGAGATGTATGAGCAATAAGTATCCCTTTGTGCTAGTACTAATATTAGTATTTTAGTATCCCTACTTTGTGGATGTGGTACTAAGACAAGCCTACAAGTATCAATGGAGCAGCTAGGTGTGATCTACATCTGGAGCTTTTTCAGCATATTGTCAGAAAATTTGAAGATATTCCAAACATATACTGAATGAATGGTCCTTTAATATAATACCAGAATTGCTGAGTTATATTATAGAAATACATGTAAAACAGTGTTTATCTTCTTCATACAATGTTTTCTTTTTGGTACATCTGCCATATTAGTTCATCTAATAATAACTTCTGTTTTCAGTCTCATTTTTTAGTATGCCAAATAAGAACATTGCAGCCTTATTTGGAAATGTAAACATGTAGTAAATGGCACGCACTGAATAATGTAACATAGAATATCCACATGTAGTATAGCAAGCCTTATTTTGGAAATGTAAACATATAATAAATGGCACACACTGAATAATGTATCATAGAATATCCAAATGTAGTATAGCAAGCCTTATTTTGGAAATGTAAACATACAGTAAATGGCATGCACTGAATAATGTATCACAGAATATCTAAATGTAGTATAGCAAGCCTTATTTTGGAAAACAAGTTACTGCAAGAATCTTGCATTATTTGTCATAGTGGACAAGGTGAGGTTAGTATAACCATACCAGTATATTTTATCTTATATTGGCTTAATAACTTCAGCACAAGCCAAACTTGATTCAAAATATGACTCTACTTAAGGCATATATTTTTATCCAATTTTTCTTTTTAACTTCAAAAATAATTTTAATTGCTCCATTACATGATATGGAATCAATCTGTAGCCTTGACCATATCGAGGCTATAACACTGTAGTTACCCTCTTGTATCTTCAAATACCTCTTCCAAGAAAATGGCACTGCAAACTGGAAATACAAAATATAATCCAAAATATCCACGTGAAATGCTGACAGTACCTTTTGCACATCAACTGCCTTGACATGACCATGTCCGCATGTTCAGTTTTTCATTATATTGAGTAACTGACACATCATCCAAGAAATGCATCTATACTGCAACTGGGTAGCCAAATATGCAAAGCTGACCTTGTCTGATCTGCAGTAACTTATTTGTGACATAGATTAAGCTCTATGTGGTTATCTGAGTCAAACAGGACGGACTAAGTTAAGGGCACCTCACCACAATCCAATCAAATTGGTTGTTATACCTCATGTGTGCTGCAACAACTTTAGGGAATTTCCTTAAACAGGTATATCAAGCTAGGAAATGTAAATGGCAGGGAAGAACACCCATGCTTCCCTTCCCTTAATAGTACTACTTAAAATTGTCTATTTTCATTAAACACCTTCAGTTTTGTCAAGGTCAGGACAACAAATGAGAAAAATCCCTCATATACTTTATTTTTGAGTAGCCATCATGTTCTTTCACACACACACAATAAAAAAGAGCATTGTTTAGAAAAGCATGAAATGTAGCAAAAATAAGAAGAACTTCAAGCAAACTTGAAAGTGGTGAAGACCTTAATTTATTTTTTTAGTTTTGGGCCATTTGAGTATTCTGAGGTCTAAGACAGGAAAATGTAAAGCTTTATGTACAACTGCACTGATGATACCTAGCATTCATGTAATTTATGTCTGCCATTATCATAGTTTTACTGTGTATTTTTTGCTGACACAGATAAGATGATATACTGTAAAAAAATAATAAAAAGGTTAGCAATTATACTTACAAAACTGTTTAGACCATAGTAGGAGTACTCAAAACAAGAGAAGATGAATTCAACGCAGACATAAAGGATGAATGTGAAAATGTACTTCCTGAACCAGTACAGATACATCACAAAGTGCTGAAAAATAAAAAGATCAATTGCATGTAAACACCAGATGCAATAATCAACTTAACATGATAGTAAATTGTATGTTTCATTATTCAATATTATCAGCACAAAACAGTGCTCCTGAACAATTATTTCTGCTCACAAACACATCAAGCACAAGTAGTTTTTGAAGAAACAACTGCCCCAAGTAAATCTTTATAAAATCTCAATGTATTTAGATCTTTATCAACCTTTTTATGGTGAGCCTCGTCAATTCCTCATTTCCTTCTGAAGAACATTATGTAAAAATTATGACATGCAAATGGTGAATAATGTTCCTTACCTCTTTTTTAATGAAACACAACAATGGCAATACTCTGAAACATAACCTTGACCTTGAAGATCTGATTCAAACTATGATACCTGGCACACTGTCAATATGTATGAAGTTTGACCCAATTAGCCGACTCAAACTATGATACCTGGCACACTGTCAATATGTATGAAGTTTGACCCAATTAGCTGACTCAAACTATGATACCTGGCACACTGTCAATATGTATGAAGTTTGACCCAATTAGCCAACTCAAACTATAATACCTGGCACACTGTCAATATGTATGAAGTTTTACCCAATTAGTTAAAGGGCGGAAATAAAAAAGTAAAACATGCTGATATTTGACCTTCAGCTCTATGACAGAAAACCCCATTTTGGTCATGGCAATCACATTTTTGTAACAGAAAGCCTCAGGGAAGATTGGTGTATTGTGTCCCCTGCTATAGAGTCGTTTCCTTTTCTTCTTCACAACCTCCTGTGAGGATACATTATGACTGTCCTAAGTGTTATCAATTCATCTCTAAAGGTACAACGTGTAATACAAAGCTTGCTGCCTGGATGGATGGATGGACAGCAGTAAATGGTTGGACCCTTGGATTAGATAACTAGACAAAACAGCATCTACCACTCTACTATGACTAAAAATAACTGGTCCATGTGCCAACACCAAGAAGGTGAAAAAATAATTATTGCTGATGTAAGTGTCAAAAATGCATAATTTGAGCATAAAAAGTGTAATCTATATATTACATGCTATAAGTACAAAACACTGAAAACTTAATTTTGCTACTAAAAGCTTATTAAAAATCTTGTCACAATTGGGCATAATCCATGTGGATTAGTATCAGAATACAAACACAAACATGCTAATAGATTATTAAGATACAACACTCACTTCAACCAGTCTACATATCTAACTTGCGGAATGATAATAAAGGCAATAAATACTGCAATGAGCAAGATGATGTGTTCAGTCTCAGTGCTGTATTCCATCACTCTCATATTCTTTTCAAATTTTAAAAGTGCCATTGATTTGTCCTTTGATACTAACCTGTTTTTAAACATCTTTCAGTCACTACATTCAACCCTTGAAAATTGTAGCCATGAGTAACTCACAATTTGTTATGACAACTAGCTAGCCAAAGAATGCCAACAACTGGGGGGGGGGAGGAAGGAATATTTTGGTTTTATTACTTCTGTTTTTTAACATAATAATTGCAGTTTTTATAAAAACAGTTTACCTAACCTATAAATCAGCCAATGCAAGCTAGCGCTTATGTCCACTCACATGAAGTTTGCCTGGAGCTGTGAAGTACCATTTATCGATAGCTTGACTGACATCGCAAATGTCAGCTGATGGTTGGTTAACATCAGAGTGTAGCAGACCACTCAGGGTGGAAGTATCTAGAGTCAATCTTTGTTTCGTTTTAATTCTGTTTACAAAACTGAACTTTCGCTCACACGATGCAGCTGAGACAGCAACACAAGCTGTGGCTTCTAGAAACTTTTAATTATTTAGAAATTTTTTAAACAGCTATATTAAATATCACTGTAAATAATAATTAATAATCCAAACACAGGATACCCAGAGAAGTGTGGGGGGGGGGACGAATAAAAGACACTGGGAACACAAAATAGAAAAGAATGAACTTAAAGCACATGGAAACTAACACACAGTGTGTGATACCCATGTGATGTCTGAGTGGGACAGGGTGCTTGTTGCTGACGTAATCGACTCTTCTGAATCCGAACTGATCCGAATATTGCAGAGTTACTTTAGTACAGATGCGCAGTTGACAATACACCGAAAGAGGTGGGTACGTATGCACCGAATATGCCTCTATGCATGCCTCTCACCTGCACATGGTATGCATTCAAGACATGTAAGTACATTATTATTGTTATTCTAATTCTATGTTCTTGGTAATCGCGACTCGCGTCTAAACTGAAAACGCCAGTCAAATTGATTGCCAGTAAATAATTTTTTTAAAAAGTAGATAGAAGATCAAAATTTTTTGTTTAAAAAATCGCAGTATGATAGCCTACTTGTTATTTTCTGAGCTCGCAAAGGACATTTTTCCACTCACAGATTGCGAGCTTTCGAGTGGGATTTTCGAGGGTTTATTACACTCATGAGCCATATTGATGAAGCATATTAACATTTGGTGCCATTTTCTTTAAAAGTATAGACTGGTTCACTAGCTAAATATATTATAAATACAATGAATGTGAAGCAAATTTACAAAGTGAAGAAACTAGTGCCTTCTTGAAAATACTTCATATTATACAACTGCTATACACAGAAAACAATGAAAGCACATGTAGGTCCACGATCGACAAATGTACTCTTACGCTATTCCTATGCATCAGTCTTCTTTTTTAGAATTATCTCAAATTTATATGATCAGTGGGATTAAAGACAGGATCACAAAAATGACAAACTCAACCTGTTATTGCTTTATTTTTTAAAAATTTTTTAATGTTGCAAAAAACCTCAATCCATATACAGGAAAGTGTAAGACATAATCAGGTGAAGAAAATAAATGTAATGATTACACCAAAAGTGTAATAGTTGGCATGTATGCTTATACAACTGGATTCCTCATTACATTCAGTTAGGAAGGGGTAAAGTTGTAAAATCCATATTGACCTTTGTTTATATCTACATGTCACATGTAAGTTTGTCCAAACGAAAACTTTTACAAATTTTCATTTAGAATCAAAACTTATGGACATCATGAAGTTACCTGATTACATACCTAACAGGTCATGTGACTATCTCTCTTTTTGGCCAATAATATGCAGAACTGTTATTTGCAAAAAGGCTATTGCTCAAAACAAACACTTTCAGCAAGCTTGGCGGCATATGTTGGGGGGATGATGTACCCCCTACATTATCTGACTTAGAAACACCTGCATCACACAAGGTGAATGTTGCTGTAAAAGGTACATCTCTAATGTCATGAAATTCAAGCAAAACACATGAAAGACCAGTAGACTAGGTAGGATGAATTACTCCAAGTATTGCAGGAAAAATATTAGGCCAGATAATAACATATAACAACTATGTAAGTGTATACTGCAAATGTCTACATACCCTTTGTTGTACTTGCAGATGCATGAAGATGCTGAAGAAGAATATAACGATGTGGAGGAATATCAACACAATATCGCTGGACAAAAATGCTGAAAAACACAAAAATAACATAATTATATTATTTTAAAAGCTAACACGTGTGAAAAAACTGTTCATGATGTCTGAATTCTAAATGAAATGTAAAGAATTCAGGACCTAAATCTATTTTGGGATCTTTTATTCAGCGATGTGAACAAATGCTTAAAACTTTATCTTCTTTTTCCTCTGCATTGATAAAGTATCTGTTCTGTGAGATTTGTGACCATATACTTCCATTTTAAAATCATATAGTACTGGAACATTAACTGGTAACAAACCCAAAATATCTGTACAGCCTTGAGGGTCCTAATAGACCAAGACTGAAATAAACAATTTATTCTCACCCTTCATCTCCCTCAAAATAATAGTTTTTTCTCTATCTGCTTTCCCTTTTAGATGAAGTAAAAATAGTCACAATGGCATTTAAAGAAGTCTTTCACGAAATATTAGCCATCTGAAATGGGAATCTTCCCAGTTTTAACACATCAAAATATGAGGTTAAAAATAATACAAAATAAAAAACTACCCCCACCTTAATTGCATATGATCATGATTTTCATCTCTCATCCATTTTTGTGAAAAAAATGTTAATCCATTATTTTCAATCTTTTCGGCAAAGCGTAAATCATCGCTGTAATACTTTTATGTATGATAACTCAGAGGAATTTCTGAAAATACAAAGTGCTATGAAATATGACACATTTAAATAATATTTAATAGCTAGATGGTGTATGAAAAATTGAAGGGTATAAAAATTACTTGAAAAACGGCACAAATAATATGAACCTTTGAATGGAATAATGTTAACTCCATGATTGCTAAAAACAAAATGGTTAACCATAACAGAAACATTAATGACTATGGCACTACAGTTGTGGTTTGACAAGTATTTAAGTCTGAATTAGTGTGTGAGATGCATCTTTACTTTGTAAATCTAACAGAAGTGGTAAAGATTTATATAGCCTCATTATGAAACATGACAAGTCTGATTCTAATTCTTCGATCCCTATAAGGAATAACTGAATCTAAGGAATAGAATCATGGGGACACATGCAATTACTAGAAGGGAACTTGGACATTATCCGATCATTTCAATTTTGAAAACCTACCTATGATAGGAAAATTATATACTGACTGGCTGAAACTTTACTACCCATCATATTATGATGATAATGACTTATATAACATGAAAAGCACTGGTCTTGTAGTCTACACTAATATCAAGCCCTATTTTAGTGAAAACCTCATGCTGACATGACCATCCATTGGGAGGTGTAGCAATAAGATCTTCAAGGTGGAGACTGTGATGGCCATATTGGACACCAAATAGGTATCATTTTAATTTTTGATCAAATTGACAGCACACAAAGTCTTTCAGTGAAAACTCCATGATGATATGACCATCCAGTTAGGAGAAATCGAGATAGCAAGATTTTCAAGATGGCCACTGTGGCGGCCACACTGGATGTCCAAAAGCACCTTTTTCATTTAGGGACAACAAGACCATGGGATGAATATGTGTATAAAGTTTCATGGCAACCCTCCAAATAGTTCAGGAGGTGTAGTGACAACAAACTTGTGCTGATGGACAGATAGGCAACAGAGAATGTACACAAGACCATCTCATAAGTTCTGCTGGTCTAAAAATAGTACTGTTTTCCATTTATCAGTCAAGTGCTTTGATTATTGCTTCAATAAAATCTTTATATGACAGAGGAAGTTATAGATGGCACCAAATCAGAGCGCTGAGTATTAATAATTTATCAGTGTCATTCAAGAACTTCAAAATGAGAATGATGCATTTTGTCAGTGCATCAAGGTTTCTTTCAAGCAAATTCATACATGCCAACCCCAAGAGAGGTATAAGTGTAATATATGTTAATGTAAGTACCAAAGAAGCATAATCTGAGCATAAAAAGTATAATCCATATATTACATGCCATAATTATATTACACCATATGAAAATTGTACATTTATTTTTTGCTTCAAACCTGGATATGCAGCTGGTGAAAATTCTTGACAAAAATGGGCAGAATCCATGTTCATTAAAACTAGATTACAAATATAAAGCAATGACAAATTATTTATATTCAATGCTCACTTACACTAGTCTACATGTCTAGCTTTCACTGTTTGATTGTGATGTCCACATTCTGCAATAAGCATGACGATATGCCCAATCCAAGTGCTCTATCACTCTCAGTCTTCTTTTCAAATTTGTTAAATGGTGTTGGTTTTTCCTTTTTTCTGATTTGATATGTTTTGAAGATTAAAAACTTCCATCTGCTCTGACAATTTTGAGTCATATAACCTTCCCAAGTCACACCATAAAAGCCTGTTTCACTTAATATCTGGCACCATTTTCTTTAGAAGTACAGACTGTCCACTACCTATATTATCAATATAATGAATCTGTGAGGCAAAGTTTCAAATTTTAAAAACCCATCTGAAAATATGGAAAGTACATGTAGGTCTAGGATGGACAAATTTACTCTTATAGTCTTACTTAGCAGTCTTTCTTTGTAGAATATTCTCAAATTTATATGATGAGTGGGATTACTGAGATGACAAAAGTGACAAAAACAACTTTCTATTGCTTTATTTTTATTTAAGTTTTTAATGTACCAGACAAGCATAATCCACATACATGCAAGCATAAGATACAATTAGGCGAGAAAATGCATAATCGTTATGCCAAAAGTGTAAAGGCTGGCAATGTATGCAAATGCGATAACTTTTTTCTGACAAGCCCTATGGGCAACTAGAATAAAATGTGGTATAGGTCTGATCTAGATTAAGTGGTTCCCTGAACATCAGGATATCTAATTATTAAATTTTGCATCAATTACCAAATAAAGTCAGTACAATTAGGTAAAATATTAAATAAGTCCTGGAAAATGCTATGTAACATGCTGGAGTGAAATTCAAATGCACAACTCTTTTCCCACAAACTATATGCAAAACCCAAACTAAAACCTCAAAAGCTTCATAATAAATTGTAAAATGATTATGTAAAATTGTGAAAAAACCCTATCAAATAAGACTAGGCACATGTTTATTAAACACACACAAGACAAATTTAAATCCACAACTCCTGCTTTTGAATCACAGAGCAAACCTTAAACACAAACTTGAACATAAAACTTGTCCTTGTGATAAAATCTATATATAACTGCCTAAAAAGGTATAAAATAATAAAAGGCATATGCTAATGAATACATACATGAAATTTAATTGCACAGTTCCTTCATTAAGCCAGAATCAAAACATTAAACACAAACCATCTTACCTATACCCACTGTTACTGACACCACCTTTACTGGGATGATAAAGTAAAGTCTCCTGTACTTTGAACAGTATAGACTGTAAGTGTTGCATGTTTATTTATTTATTATATTTGACATTATCTTTGGATGAGGCAGCCAATCTCTTCTTTTACCAAAATTTCTCTCTAGCCCGAAGGACCAGCAGGACATTTACTGGTCCTCCAGATTCGTTTGTTGTAAGCTTGTAACATTTTGAGCTGGCAGTAAGGACCAGCTACTTCAACATGGTGGGTTTAATTTGAAATGCTGGCAGCACAGATGGTGTCTTCTTCTATAAATGTCAAAGAAAAGTTGAATAACTGTCTTAATCAGCTTTTTAAAAAAAATATCAATACTTACAGCAACTGCAATGGCTCACTATCACAAATCTGCACCCATTTAACTGTGCATATTAAAAGAGCCTTTCTCTCACAACCAATGTTTCATGAAATATGTGATATGTTTTCCTACTATAAATGCATAAACAAGGTTTGGTCAGCAAATGTTTGAAAATGTCATTGTACCTCCACATGTACATTTGATCTTTTCATGCCTTCTCAGACACCCCTAGGTTGGAGCCAAGGATGATCTTTGTTTCAGGAATTTCCACTTTGTGGTTAAGGAAAAGATGATAACAGATGGACAGATGGAGTGCTATCACAATATCCCCAACATTTTTTTTTCTTCAAAATGTTGGAAAAATAGCAAAAAGGGCTGTTCCATTTAATGATACAATGTACCCAAGGAGGTCACTTTTCAAAAAATATATCCCAAAGTACTCTGATTACTCCGAGTTCATATGAAAACAATACAAAATTCTTAACTGTATCTACGGATGGGTACTTCATGTTAAAAGTGTGTTCCTGGGTCCCACATATTTCTTACAATAATATACACACAGTTAGCTTATTCTGATAAATGTAATAAATTTGTGACAAAGAAACAATAAGTTCATCATTAATACATTGTTAACATAACTGTGACTTTGTACAACATATCTTTATGAAAGTTTGGTGTTTTCACACTAACAAAACTCATGCAAATTTATGTTCTTTAATTTGTGTGCTTGAATTGTCCTATTTTTGTACATTTATGTGACTTTTTTGTCATTCTTTTCATGAACAGTTGGTATTACATTTTAATGATTTTGTTGAAACTGACAAGAAGTCACACAAACTACAAATGAAATAAGAAAAGTAAGATGCAGTTGTATATTACTGTTCCATTCGACTCCACCTCCCCAACTCAACAAATTAATACAGTATTTATCCAATGGTAAGCCAAGGGAACCCACCTTGTATATTTCTGATGTAGGGGGTTAGCTTATTTTTTGTAAATACTTCTTCAAATAACAATTTGCAAGAATTTTGCAAACGTATTGAATGGGTTCATCATCAAGAATGGACCTAATCATGAGAAAATTATGCAAGTAAAAATCTGAAAACCACAAATCATTTTCTTATACCTCTCCAAAATTGTGATCTCCATGGTGTATGGAATCCTTGGCTGATTTCAAAGTCTGTCCCAATTGCTATGAGATCTAGTGCACGCAAAATCATAGCAAAGAAGGAAGTGACCTGCAAAGAAACATACTTGGTTTGTAAATATTTGATCAAGGGTATTTTTCAAAGGATGCATCTTGTTCTTCTCTAAAACTGACAAATCTATAGTCATATGCATTAGATACAGACAAATTATCTGGAGTCTTTATAAAAATTGATTAGGAAGTCCAGTTGATTTTCAGCAGGGTGAGTTGACTTCTATGTGAGCTGACCCTGCTGGACAATTAAAATCTCTCAAGTCAAACCCTGCTATGTAACATGATCAGACTTGTGATGTATTACACAGATTTAGTGTGGTCCACAGTTAGTACTGCTATGTAACATGATCAGACTTGTGGTGTATTACACAGATTCAGTGTGGTCCACAGTTAGTACTGCTATGTAACATGATCAGACTTGTGTATTACACAGATTCAGCGTGGTCCACAGTTAGTAATGCTTGATCAAAACCGCTGAAATTGTCTCATTCTATAACAGTGCTAAAAGGAATTGGAACTGCCTGCACAAGGGGACCCTCCAATTATTATAGATTGGGACCCTCTCATAGGCTGATTAAGTTGCCTGACAAGCTCATAAAATAAAGCACTACTTTGCCTGGCAAAAAATTAGAACATTGAGTGACCAAACGCTGCATGTTTATTTTGAACTCCCAAAAATATGCTGATAATGCAATGATTATTCAGGCTACTGCTGGGGCTACTGTGTATTGGTCTGAACACCCACTCAGCTGGAATATGGTCTCTCTATCTGTTTACCATTCCTTATCTTGAAGCTAAGCATATGACTTATAAATGGGAAACAATACATCTGTTTTCCATATTTACTGGTTATATATAATTAGCAACCAGTTGTCCTTCAGGAAGACTAATGAACTGCTGGGATGCTTCCTTGTCAAGAAGCACAAGCTGGATAGATTAAACAGTTCCTGTGTGATTTTATGAGAGTTAAGCTAGCCAAGGGATTTGTGACCTATACGAATATTCACAGCAATTCTGCACAATCAAAAGAACAATGATCTATATTTGTATCCATTTACTTCACAGAGTTGATGCCTTACAGCTAATATAGCTGGAAAGCTGTGAGGAGCCCACATATAAAGCGATGCTGTCTGCTGATTTCACTGACACAATTACACTGACATCTTGAATTCCTGTGCCTTTTGCTATGTACTGGTATATTTAATTTGTATTTGTTAGGTTTTTTCTCCATCATTAAATGTTTTATGAATAAGTGTGTTTTGGACTTGACCTTCCTGACCGTCTCCAAAATCAAGTTCATGTTGTTCCTGATTTGACACTGATATTGTTTTTATTTTGTTAACAAATAATACATAGTTAATATTTCCCTAGAAGTGTGGGTTAAATATTAAGATCACTATCAATAGTGGTAAACATTTATTTAGGCCTGGGTCTTACCATCTAGGATACTGCAATTCCCTTATAAACATACCTAGCTTGCCCAATTTTCACAACATACCTTATTATAATTTTAGTAAAAAATTGTTCAAGAAATAAACTTTTGTCCTACATCCTGGCTCTTTTGTGCCTTAGAGTTTTTTATATATATAAACTTGTTTATTTGAGAAATTACTCATTCTTGCTGTAAGATCCTGAAGCAGAATCATTTGTATTGTTGTGTTCAGTATTTAATTTGGGTGAATTATTTAGTAAAATTGTTATTCACTGGAAGTACAAAGTGCTCTTAAATAATATTCTTGGACAGAAACATTAACTTGGATTTACTGTAGATTCAGATAAGAACATCTTGGATTACATTACTGTGATTAACTGGAAGACTTATTAGTACATTCACAACTACAGGCACATTCAGTGCTGGATCTTATTTTGAACAACACTGGAATTTAATCAGAACTTTATTAATTAGGACTGATGATAGAACTTTCTGGACTATTTGGGATTTAATTCACAAAACTCTAAGTTCTCTTTAAATTTTCACTTTGCATTTTAGGAAAATCAATTATTTGGTAAATTTTACAAAAAAATCGTTGGTTTTTGCTCTTTTCTATTACTTGGTTTAAGACCATAAAGTCGTAATAATTCACTGTACTGCCATGCACTACCGAAGCTATTGTTTAGAACATGATGTTTAGTCCACTGGAAATAAAAAAAGCATAAACCTTAGCTCTCAGAGTCCCTCTAAACCTTAGCTCTCAGAGTCCCTCTAAACCTTAGCTCTCAGAGTCCCTCTAAACCTTAGCTCTCAGAGTCCCTCTAAACCTTAGCTTTCACAGTCCCTCTAAGCCTTAGCTCTCACAGTCCCTCTAAGCCTTAGCTCTCAGACTCCCTTTAAACCTTAGCTCTCAGAATTCCTCTAAGCCTTAGCTCTCACAGTCCCTCTAAACCTTAGCTCTCAGACTCCCTCTAAGCCTTAGCTCTCAGAGTCCCTCTAAACCTTAGCTCTCAGAGTCCCTCTAAACCTTAGCTCTCAGAGTCCCTCTAAACCTTAGCTCTCAGAGTCCCTCTAAACCTTAGCTCTCAGAGTCCCTCTAAACCTTAACTCACAGAGTCCCTCTAAGCCTTAGCTCTCACAGTCCCTCTAAGCCTTAGCTCTCACAGTCCCTCTAAACCTTAGCTCTCAGACTCCCTCTAAGCCTTAGCTCTCACAGTCCCTCTAAACCTTAGCTCTCAGACTCCCTTTAAACCTTAGCTCTCAGAATTCCTTTTTGGAAATCTACAGTTGAACATCAAATGAATATTTGTAAAAATTTATGTGGTGTATTTGTTCCACAAAACAAAATCACTTGTACACAAGTCATGGAGTCTTATGGATGCTTTTGCACAAGAGAAATTTGAGTTTGGGCAAATTAATTTTGGAAAAGCCAACTGCCAGAGGCATATATTTAAAACAATGAAACAATTATTTGTCAAAACCTCATCTAAGGCCTGCCTCCGAAAGTGTGTTTTCTATTTTACTGGTTTTTAAAATCAAAGTAGGTAGGTTTCTTTCTTTAAACATTATATATATAATGATGATTAGTATATAAAATGTATTACTAGGCTAAACGGGCTCAATTAGATGAACAAATTAATTTCAGGAATTTTTTAATAATTTTTTTCACCCTGAAGGGAAAAAGTGCTAGGGTCGACAGTGAGAAACAGGGATGGTCGGCAAACTGGAATCACATTTTTTGGGCCTAACAGCTTTAAATAATGTTTATTGAACAATATGATCAAGATATGTGAAAATCTGCTATTAAATACTTAAGCTTAATTCATCATTGCCGTCCACAGTTCCCATATCTTTTGCTGTCCACTGTTGCAGCGCTTTTACATCATCTAAGTCAACCATGATAGGTCTAATTACATTAAATTTTATATGCAATTTCAACAGTTATTCAAACATTAAGGCACGATAAATTTTTCACCAGCCAGAAATAATGATCTGGCCTGTATCATCTGCACTAACACTGGTTCAGGCAAGAACCAAAAACACCAGAAAACACTGAAACACACTTCATTTATATTGTATATACCATAGTGTATCATTGGTTGGGTATGTACATTCATATATTTTATAATTTAGTATTAGTTATATAATAGAAGAATTTAGAATGAGTGAATGCAATGAAAATATAGGTACAGTTAAATATAATTTGCTTAATATTATTTTAGGGAAATAAGGTTCAATGAGTACATTTATCTAATCCAATCCTAACAAATTTCGTAAGTTCAAATTCATAGTTAAAATATTAATAATAATGGTAACATAATTTAATAAAATTAGAAACATACTTCGTAGTACAATACTTAGGCATAGTCCTTTCAAATTCTATCACTGTAGTAAGAAATGTCAAATATTAGAGAGGAAAAAAAACAGATATACATGTACGTATATAATAGGCAAGGTTGGCAACATATTTTATGGGTGGGTTGGTGTGATATATAAATATTCGTCAATTTTTTTTTTTTTTATGCCATTCAAGATATTTTTACAAATCATACCTTGCCTAAAACAATGAATGCTAATCACTTGTCTGCCATATATAGTTGAACCTTACATGTGGAGTGATGCAGCAACAAAACCTGAAGTGCAATTTTCAGTATGGCTGTGCCCATGTAAATCACACATGTTCTTTCTCTTCTGCCTCTGCTTTCTGCATTTAGTTGTCTCCTTATCTTCCTGATATTTTCATTCTGATATTTTTCTTGGCTGATTGATACATATTATGCCAAGTTTTACTGAAGTGAATAACATATTCATGACGGGTACATCAGTTATAGTAAAACTAGTTCTATTGAAAGTGAAAAAGTTGAATTTCAAACTACAACAAGATGAGGTAATAATAATTTATTTAAAGAGGCTAGTATAGCTATAGGCACAAAAACACTAACCTCCCAATGCAACCCATGAAAAACAAAGCAAACAAAAAGGATACAATTTTTTTTTTAAAACTTGCACACATTTCAAAGTCCATCACTTGATTTCTCTCTCTACATATATTTTTTTCACATGTTCAATTACAAACTTATTGTTTTATCTCTTCTATTTTTATTATAGGTATCATTTTTTTTCCAGCATTTATATGTTAATGAGGCATTCAGTGCAAGGAATTTACCAAGAAACTAGTAAATGTGCTTTTCATTCATAGGATTTATCGATAATACTGAAAATAATCCTTGGATAATACTGAAATAATACTCTTTTAATGGATATTACTGAAATTAAACTCTTTTCGAAAGAAATGGGTCAGAATTAATGCTTGCTGTTTGTTAGCAATAAATTCAAACCGGACATAAAGAGTTATTTGTTTGATTTGCATATTAATTCCATATACGGCGTGTGCATGTGTGTGTGTGTGTGTGTGTGGGGGTAATTAAGTTTTAAAAATCTTGGGACTGTGATTCAGAATAGTATTCTTTTAATGTAAATAACTTAAACGAATGATGACAAGTTCTAAAACCCCAAAAATCCACATGTAACATATTTTAGGAGGAGAATTAGCACTGATCAGAATTTTGGAAGAAGAAATTTTAAATTGTTTTGAAAAATGTCATAGATGAAAACAGTAACTACTTGCCAAAATCAAACAGAAAGTCATACTAACCAAGCTACTTAATTTTTGGCATTCATGCATGTGCAAGTTGGCAAGGAGCAAAGATTTATTTTCTGGGCTTAAATTTTTTAAAAAATCATTTTTTATCCATACTATATAGTATTCGCATACTTTATTGTTTATCTGTACCCCCTCTTCTGATTTTAAACAAATATAGCATCATTGATATAAAAAATGCACAAAACTTAGTCATTTCATTCATCAATTTATAATCTCTACCCTATATCAAACACAGTAAGTAACATTAAAAATAGCGAAGATTTGCAACGTTTCATATAGCTTCTATAGTGAACAAGAATGTGGCATTGTTTTCAAGTTAACTTTAAACGTCATTTTCCCATAATACTGGAACTTCTAAAACTTCTCATTATGCTCAAATCAAAGCATATTTCACCTGCTGCTATTACCATTTGATGATCTTTTGAATTTGGTATTAACTGTTTGCAGTTAAGACATTATTAGTCAGAAATGTTTCGTCTCTTCTAGATTTATATTGAAAACTTTAATTTGTTTGCATTAATTAAAAGTAAGACTAACCCTTTTGTTCCTAAAGAACAATGGTTACAAATAACCTACTTGCCATTAACTGATATATTTTCCTTCCAAATTACTTTTTTATGTAGTCAGATTCCTGCTTAGTTGGTAACTTCTCTGGTTAAAGAACAAAAGGCAAAAGTGCATCCAAAATTGATTGATTTATTGGTCCCAGCCCAAAAAATGTGCTGCGAACATGCCTTTAAACATCTATGTTGGCCTACAACAATGCAGTCAATTAACAAAACTGTTGATTAATCTTTTATTACCAGGTTCTTAAATCCTTGGTTGACATACAGTTTTGATAGTCACAATTAACAAAACACATTCACTATATAATGCATTGTTATTGTTGTCATTGAATGACCTGTACATGGTTGAATTCTGCATGCAGGCACAGTCATAATGACTAGTAATTGAGAAACCTGAATTGCCAGTAGGATACAGATGGTCGGTGGTTCTACCCAGGTACGCCTCAGTGCCAGAATTTAAAAAATGCTCAAAATTAAAAAAATATTGCTGACAGTCAAAAAAACCCACAAAACCAACCATCTATTGCTGAATGATGGGTGGTTTTCTGATTATATCTAACTACATGCATTAGGATTATACAAGTTTTACCACACCGACATGGTGTTCTTGTTTCATATGTCTGATCACAGGAGTCTGACATTTTATCAATAAAGATGAAATCTCTGACAACACGAAATCACCTTATCGGTACTAGAAATTAACACAAGGACTGCAAGCATGACGCCAACCCTCCGCTCGATTCGACTTTAATTTATAGTACCGTTAAGGTGATTTTGTGTTGTCAGAGATTTTATCGTACTGTATTGACAAAACGTCCGAATCCTGTGATATGATCTAGGTAAGAATTTACATACAGCAAAATTTTTGGTTTTGGACATGTAGATTTGGGTAACATTAGAGTAGTTTGGGCTGTATTTTAATAGTTTTCAGTCACACGTTTTTGGCTAGTTTTGAGGCTAGTTTAGGGTATTACGTGCTGCCCCTGGCGTTTCAGTGTTTCTACCCGCCCCACTAAATACTACGTAAATTTCATGGTTTAAATAAAAAATATGATCATCGTCCCGTTATCTATTACCCAAATCACCATTGGTATTACCATCAGTAGACAAGCATACAACATCAATTACTTTGTATGTTTTACTTCTGTATTGACAAATCGACTGGACAAGATGAAAAAGAATCGGAAAACATTTTCATGACATAAAGGTGCAACTTCGTATAATTGGCTTAAATTCATTTAAGCAACGAGATTCGATGAAGCATGATAATCAAAATATAATAAATTGTATACTTACGAAAACAAACCCAAAGCCGACCAAAGAAGCCGTCCGAAGGTTCCAACATAGGAACCTGTGCATAAACGCCATCTTGATTTCTTTGACTTCAATCAACGACCTCGTTTTGGGATAGTAAGCACCTGTCGGATGAGCAATTATTTTGTTACTTTAAAAAATTATTAAATGAATTCTCGAAAAGAGGTGTCATGCTTTTTTTAATAGATGAATGTATTCTATATAGAATATCATATATAAAAATATATATACTATTCAAATTAGAATCGTTTTCAATTTGACACAATTTTATATTATCTGATAGTTCAATAAAATTGAACTCTCCCGCAAGAGGTAAATATTTGTCATCATGCAGGTATGTCTCATGGTTGAGTGAATACAATGCAAAATCAAGTAGTCTTTTTGTTTTTAATCATTATCTTAATATAAATACTACACAGAAAAATAACAAAGAGTAATTACTGGATCAGTCTTATATTCCTCCGTGAGATTCCACCTAAACGAAAACAAAAGCAGTAGTAAAGAAATTGTGGTTTAGGACCGTATCCTCTCTCTCTCTCTCTCTCTCGTGACGGTCAGAAAGACAGTCTAATGAGGAAGTACTCTTTTGCTTCAGAAAATAAAAACAGCCCCAAAACACCTGTATGTAAAAAAAAAACAAACAATCATAATAAAGAAGGATGCAACCTTGAAAGTTGTGAATGGCACCATAAGCTGCAATTGAATTCCCTCTGTCTGTTTTGTTCAAGTTGAGAAACGTGATGTCGGATGTAATTTGCCGCCAGTGAGAACTTTATTTGATATTACTTTTGGTCACATTGCACACTATGGCGGCTAAGGAGATAATTGTCACAACTGCATTATTATTGTCTATTTCTGTAACAGTTTATCTTGTATACCCTGCTGGAGCTGAATCACCAAGCCCACAAAATTTAAGTGTATTCCTATAACTATAAATCCAAGCTTATTTCCAACTTGCTGAGGTGATGAGTTAGCAAACTTGAATCAGGGAACTATGAAATGTATACACCGTAGCTATTACATTGTACACCATAACTGTTATTGTCTCTGCTGCTTATAACAAACACTAATGGCTGAATGTATCTGCAAAGACCCCATGTATTGAAATATTATTGTTTGTCTCATATATATATATATATATATATATATATATATATATATATATATATATATATATATTGATGATGGCTTTCCAATATTTCAAGGTAAACAAGCTCTTCCAGACTAGACAATGCCAGCTTCTGAAAGTGCAGTGAATTACAAAATATAGAATTTTTTTTTTATAGGTGCACATATGAAGCAAAGCCAAGCTGTATACTCTAAAACCCAAATTATACCCGTTACTTGTACACCAAAATAAAGGGATTTAAAGGTTTGTTTAACAATACCTAAGATAAACAAGGTTTTTATTAAATAGCCAGGATAACCAGTGAGGAAATCATGAGCAATTCTTTTTTTTTTAAATAATGGCCCCTATGCAAATTTCAAAACTATGGAGTGCCACCTGTGTGAGAAAGTTTCTAGATAACCTGACTGGAGACTAGTCTCCTTCTGTTGGGGAGTGGCTTTGAAAAGAAAATTTTTTTCCTCCTGCAAAACCAGCGAAAATTTGTGTGAAGCCTCTTCCTTATGAAACTGTTCAATGAGTCTGGAAGGTAACTTGTTGAGCCATGGCTAGAGGTCATACCAGGTTGAGCTGAGCCTTTTGGGATGAGATCTCCCAGATAAAAGCTAGAGAAAGTGGAATCCAGATAAAAGCTAGAGAAAGTGGATTCTGACCTCGATTGCATGGCATGGATAATATTTGTTAGGTAACAGCTTCAGTCAAATGCAGCACTTGTGGTAACTGCTCCAACTTCATGAGCAGAAATGCATATAAAATTCAATTAATTTGGAATTATTTCCTGATATGTGGAAAAAATAATCAATTTTATCCAGGACAAAAATATCTGTTATTTCCTTCTTGGAGAGGGAAGAAGAGGTGAGATTTCCCTCGTCAGCTGAATCCTTTTAAGTACTACTCAAGAGCTTGGATCCTGTAGACAACTTTATGATGAAGTGAAGTGTCCAAAGTAGGCTGGGATTACATTACAAAAGCCCCGGCCGAGTCATACCAAAGACTCACAAAAATGGTACTAACAGCTGCCTCGCTTGGTGCTCAACATTAAGAGGTTAGTGTTAGGACTGGTTGGCCTGGTGTCAGGATAATGTGACTGGGTGGGACATCATACTACATGTCTGTGGCATGATGCCTCAGTGCTAGACATCACTGTAAACTGCCACACTGCAGACATTGTAGCGATATGACTGAAAAATTGTGAAAGCTACATTAAAAAATCTAAATCACACACACACACACATTACAAAAGTCTGATTCCCAATGAGCCAGAGCTTGTTCTTGGCAATGAGCAGAGGCTGTCATGAGTTATACTGCTCCATCCTGTTGGAACTGCAAATTTTTCAGGTAGACTGGTAAAACATGTCTCTCTAATTCTGTCTGCCATCACAAGTGCAAGTAGGAAACAGGTCTTATACGACAGGTGAACCAATGAAGTTCTCATGAGCAATTCACCCAGGTTAGCACTCATGATAGATCCACTTTGGGCACAAGTCAACCACTTTGAATTTTTGAACTTGAAATTTGAAAGCAGATTGGAAAGGTCTTCCATGTTGACTTCCATGTTCCATGTAACAGAAGACATTATTGCAGATGGTGCTAACTGTTTCTCTTTCTCTTCAAATAGCCAAAGTAGGAAGTGAACTATTGAAGTATTAATGTGATCAGTGTCACAATGTGTTTTCAAGGAAATATCTCTTTATCCCTGGGGATTTTGGCAATTATACTGATGAGGTCATTGATCAATGATTTTTTCCAACTGCATGGAGAAATCAGGATGAGGCCATATTCCGATTTTCTTGCTTTCTGTCTCATGTTCAGAAACAGGTGTGTTGGAGGGTCAGAATCCAAACCATTCTAATCTTTGGAAAACAGCACGAACTGGTGAGGAAAGATTGTTAGTTTTGCAATCCCCTTTTCACTAATTGATCTGCCAGCAGTCAATCTCAACGGGTACGTATGCGAGTGAAAACTGATGTATGAAGCAACCATTCTGCTTGTATTAGTTGATTCTTCTCGGACGAGTCTGTTAATACCTGTAGCATGCCTGGAATATGATGAACTTATCCACAGATTTCTGGCTGGAGATATCAGCTTATGTATTCCCAAAGAAGAATGCAAAGGTCTGGAGACAGTGTTCCCCCTTTCCTTCTGAGGTAATTCACCACGGTGGAGATGACACACTGAATGATAATACCCTTCCATGTAAATTCCCCTGCTGCCAATGGAATGTTTTTGTATGGCTATCATCTCTAAGATATTGATATGCAATAGATGATTCTGAGTGAACCATTGTCCACTGGCCTTCTGGAATGATGGAAGGAGATGTGCACGTCAGCCCATTTTGCTCACATCTGTACAGACTGTTGAAGGCATATAGGCATTAACTGGCCAGAGAGTGGCATGGAGCTGTCATGGTACTATACAGTGTGTCTCCACCAACTGGATGTGTTTCCCCAGTGCCAGTTTGTGTACAGATGCAGGGACAGAATACATGAAATTAGATTATCATAAGCAGTCCCCTCAGACATATTTGAAAGCTAGATTGGGTTTGGTATTGACCTTGAGTGATCTATATCTGATGGCATGGACAGAAATTGGGGTGGAATGATCCCCTTTCTGCTTTTGTCCACAATGATTCTCAAGAACCCTGGCTTTTAACTTGTAATGGATCATCAGGATTTTTTCCCTCAAAGAGTGCCCATATTAAGTAGATACTGAGGCACAACTGGCCATGGAGCAAGCTGGGTGCATGGTGGCACAATGGGTAGACTGAGCTTTAGAGTTCTAATGCACTGATGTCTGATGGCATACGGGATGTTGTTCAGTGCATGCTGGCCCATATTTCACCATAATAGGCAGGATCACCTTTGTTGTTGTTGTTATTGTAGGGTTTAATGCCATTTTTCAGCACAAGATAGGCTATACATGGAGCCAGTATAAATGGTGGAGGAAGAACCTGTGAAAACCCCAGAAAGAACCACTGACCCATGAGAAGCTACTGGCAAGCTTTCTCACATACCCACATTGGCCAAACCCAAGACAGCAGTGATCGATAACGGTGAATGCTTTAGACCACTCATCTACTCTGGGCCCCCGATCACCTTTGTTACTGACCTCATGTGGTCAGATTCAGATGACAGGGTCTGATAGTTATGGAACAGGGCCATTGTATCCTCCATAACAACGTCAAATTCCCTATGTTGGAGTGGGTTACAGAATATGTACTTTACAAAATCAGTCCCCATTGCACCATGCAAGAAGGTTTCCAAGGTGCTTACTGAGGAGGACTTCACCATTCCTATGGCTTCTCTGGTGTCAAGCAAAAGACTTCCTTGACTGGTGCTTGGACGGCAGAGTCTTCTCTTGTCGGTGAGATCTAGCTTACAAGATCGGAGCTTGTGGGTATATTTGATCATGTCTAGGTAGGTGAACATGCCAACTCTGAGGCGTGGAGGCCTGAGCAATCTGAGATGAAACTAGAGAGGATTGTTTAAAGGAGTGGCCCACATGTTTGGAGGATGTCATGATTGGGATTTGACTGCTAAGCAAGTGTTCCCTTTTGAATGACAGATGCATGAGAATGGAGTAATTCCTGTGTGGTGGGGCAATAAACTGGGCACTGAGTGCACTTAGTAGCCTGTGGCTGATCCATGAAAGTGCCTTGTAGTGTGGTGAAGGCCTTTTGACTTAAGTGGTAACATTGACCATCATTAGGTAGTGACCTATTGTGATCTGAGACATATGTAGAGCTCCGTTTTGATGGAACAGTGCCATTTTATCTTTTATGACATTGTGCCATTATTTGTGTTGAGATGGATTAGAAGATATTTGATCCTCATAATCAGTCCATACAGCTGAAATGAAGAACTTCTACCTTTTGTCTAAATGTTAAGATTGGCTGTGGTAGTGATCTATTGTGATCTGAGATGTATGGCAAAGTCCAGCTTTGACAGAACTGCCATTTAATCTTGCATGACACTATGCTGGTCCATTCTGCTGTACAAGATAACAACTGTGCAAGCTTGCATTAATCTTGATCTTGCTCTGATACAGTTCATAAAGGCGTACCATCTTTAGCTTGCAATATATGATTGACTGTGATGGTGCGATATGGTAACTTCCAAATGGTCACAAAGTAATGGCTTCCTTTGAAAGGCAATGGCTTGAGAACAAAGTAAAACAACATCACATGATACTGAGGCACTAAACTGGGCATTATTTGCAGTGACTTGTGACACTGTGTGTGTAAGGTCTATCCATGAGAGTGCCTGTATTATGTGGGTTCAGCAAACTGGACAAAGATAGTTCATCTGGTGGCTGACAATGGACGAATGGCTGTTGTATTGACCTTTTGTGATCAGAGCCATATGGGAGAGTCCAGTCATAGCAGAATATGGATAATCTTGTCCAGTTAATTAAGCTGGGATGGGGTACGGGATATTTGATCCAAGTAACTGTTCCGTACATCTGAAGTATAAGCCAGTAACTGAGGTGCCTTGTTTTGATTTTGATTTAGTTCAGTGGCAGTTGATAAAAGTGATTGGGTTCCAAGCCCATGTGGTAAATGGCCTATTGGTTCTGCAAAGAAAGGTTTATCATCATGTAAAGGTGGGAGAGGAGTTGAAGCTCATGCTGACTGTGATAGCTTGGATTGCATCATGGTTGATGAACCATGTGGAGTGTGATACCCTTGGAGAAGCCAGTCATTTCCTACCTAGACATCAGCATCGCTCAAGGTACACCTTTGCACATTTCACCTTAGAATCTCCAGTACTGCAGCCCATTCACTTTTGGTTCATGATGTGAAAGTCTGACATGTATTTGTAGATTAGCAACTGGAGCAAAGTTACACATGTAGAGTGGTTGTCAGTCCTGTTACAACTCTAGGTCTTAAAATATGTAACAGAAATGAAGTGAAACCAATAATTTTAGTAATAGCAAGAAATAATGTATTTCTGAAGAATACAAAGTGAAAATGCAAATTACAACTATAGTATTTTGAATTAAATTCCAGATAAGTATAGAATGTTCCAAATGAGTTCCAATAGTCTTGAATGTCCTGTTGTAATCAAGGTCTTTGGATGAGGTCTCAATAATCCCAAAGTACTTTTTTTCCAAAATGTCAATGAGTACTTTGTAATTGCAATGAATAATTTAAATAAATAATTCTTTTAAAATTACACAACATCAAAATCTGACAATAGATTCCAAAAGAAACAGAAACGAATTTTGTTTACCAAATCAGCTTTATATATAAATACCCACTTGACCTAAGACAATAGATTTTTCCAGATTTCCTTAGGTGTGAGTCATTCTAATCAAATTGTCAAGAAGTTCTCTTCAAAAGATTCTAAACTTGTAAACAAGGTTGAACTCAAACTTTAGTAAATATGTGAACAAAATTGACAGAAGTCAGGTAGGCAAAAACTCTACCTTCAATCATGGAAGGTAATAGACACAATATAAATTAAATATAAATGATGGTACCATGTTGTCAATGTTTACAAAGCAAACACTTAGTCTTGTCCATGGTCTAAACTTGTATGACAAAATAGAGAAGACAATGTATACAGGTGTACCAGTCTGCACAAGTCCTGCTTTATGAACTCAGAGAGTATACGTGCAGAGCTACATACCATGAAATTACCTCTAAAAGTGCACATATGGCCACCAATACTGGTAGAGCATTTGAGTATTGCTGTTAATTACTTGTAGGAAAGACCAATTGACTGCTTATACAAGTAAAATCACCTAAGTGTTGTTTATAATAACTATGAGTCTACTATATATAGAAAACTTACCTGTATGTATCTGACCATGGTGGACACTATACAACAATATATGAGTTTTCTATAATACACTGAATACATGCAAATAAAATGCACTTTGGCATCACTATTGGTACTTACGAAGTGAATGCTATAATATGCATTGTAAGACAATATTACCTGTTGAAAAGACCAAAATATGCATTTTTAAATCAGTAAAGTGTCACGTATGTAACTATGAAGTTGATGCTAAGATGAGACTGATATAGAAAACTTAGCTGTATGTACCTGACCATAGCAGAAATAATACAGCAATATTAGACAAGTTTTCTATATCACACACCAGACCTGCACATATTTAAATACAGCTATAGCAGTGTGAAGGGACATACTAGTGACACATGCACACCTAACTCTGTGAGGACAGCAAAGTGATGCTAAACCAAAAAAGTTTGGCATCAAAGAAAGAAAGCAAAGAAAAATTGAAAATTATGAATGGAGTTTACTTCCTTTTGAAGAGAACACACCTCCAATTAGCTTATGATCGAAAACTTCCAAAAATAACGATGCAGAATTGTAAGGCCTGTCTCTCTGTAGAGAGTGTGGTACTTCACATGGTTTGGCGTCAATCCTTGCATCAAGGGGAGATCATTCTAACTGCAACCTAGACTGGCAGATAACTTTTAGCTTCAGAATACATTAGGAGAAATACTATTACCTCACAGATCTGTGAGGTTTGTGAGGTAGTAGTAGTTCTCCTACAGTATTATGATCAGCTAGTGTATTAGAAGAATTTTCTTTATCACATTATCCATACATGAGTATGTGTATGAATGAACATGAAAGCTTATAGTCAAGGTCACAGCCTCCAAGGTCATATTTTCTTTGAGAAGCTTGGGGTGCAATGATTTTACATGTATATTGCTACATGAAATAGTTACCATTGATTACAATAGCTATAATATATATACTATGAAGGACTGAATACTGCAACATATGATTTTGCAAAATGTACCTATATGCTAGTTAGATTGGTCTCGATTTTGTCTTAAATTTAAATTCTGCTAAACTTGCACTTCTGTACTGTGAATTTCAGTGGCTTTATCATTCTTATAAGACAACCACATATTTCAAGACCTAACATAACATATTCCATATACAAATGACCTTTACATACCTGACATAACTTTCTTGCAATCAGTTTTAGCCTGCCCCAAAACTGGCAACCATTCATAGGCTTCAGAGTATTGAGAAATATTATGGTATTTCTCCTATGATGAGACCTGATGGCGGGTTGTGTGTGTGGGCAGTCAAATAAATTTATCAAAAAAGTAGAATGAGGGTTTATTATCAAAGGCATCCTTAGTAAATACTTTTAAAAGTTCTGTAGTTCAAGCATGGGCCTATCACCAAGCATGGGCTTATCATCAAGCATGGGTCTATCATTAAGTATGGGCCAATTATCAAGCATATGCTTATCATCAGTTTATCATCAAGCTTAGGCTTTTACCATCAATCATGGGGTTATCATGAAGCTTACCATCAAGCATGGACCTGTCATCAAGCATTGGCTTATCATCAAGCATGGACCTATCATCAAGCATGGGCCTATCACCAAGCATGGGATTATCATCAATCATGGGCTTATCATCAAGAATGGGCCTATCATCAAGCATGGGCCAATTATCAAGCATATGCTTACCATCAGTTTATCATCAAGCTCAGACTTACCATCGATCATGGGGTTATCATGAAGCAAAGGCATACCATCAAGCATGGACCTGTCATCAAGCATTGGCTTATTGTCAAGCAAAGGCTTATCATCAAGCATGGTTTTATCATAAGGACCAGCTTGTCATCAAGCTTGGTCTTACCATCTAGCATGGACTTATCATCATAGGTTTATCATCAAGCATAGGCTTATCATGAAGCACGAGATTATCATCAACCAAAGGCTTATCATGAACCATGAGCTTTTCATTAAGAACAATCTTATCAACCATATACTTATTATCAAGCATAGGCATATCATTAACCATAGGCTTATCATGAAGCATGGGCTTATCATCAAGCACTGGCTTATCATCAAACATGCTTTTCATCAGTTTGTCATCAAGCTTGGGCTTACCTTCTAGCATGGGGTTAAGACTAAGAGTTGGCTTATTATCAAGGTTCATCATCAAGCATGGGTTTCTTATCAGTTCACCATCAAGCACGGAGTTATCATCAAGCATAGGCACATCTTAAAGCATGGACTTATCATTAGTTTATCATCAAGCATGGACATATTATCAATCATATGTTTATCATCAAATAAGGGCTCATCATCAAGCATTGATTTATCATCCAGCATAGGCTTATCATCAAGCATTGGCTTATCTTCAAGCATGGATATTTTATTAAGCATGGGCTTATCATCATGCATAGACATATCTTCAAGCATAGGCTTATTACCAAGCATGGGATTACCATCATGCATAGGCTTATCATCATGCATGGGCTTATCATCATGCATGGGCTTATTATTAAGCATGGGCTTATCATCAAGCATAGACTTATCAAGCATGAACTTATCATCAAGCATGGGCTTATTATTATATACTCCTCTTTTTCTCTGTTAACTTTACATTGTCAGAATCATGCAGTATTCTATGATACTGAACACCTTGATATTGCATGCACTTGCACAACACATGTGCCTAAAAAAGTATAGTATATTATGAACTACTTTGTAAACAAACCATATACACCTATGTAGTAGACTTTAGGTTTCAGTTTATTAGATTTGTTTGTGAATGAACTAAAATAGCTGTTTCATCTATTTGAAAGTAGAGATGATAAAGTGAACAATGTGGATGAGTTTACTTAGTCACAATTGAAACTGTCAAACAAGCAAATGAATGAACGTGATATTTGCAATGTCCACAACAAATGTGAGAGAAGCAGTATTGAAAATACCATTCTGATCATTTAAACAGTTATTTAGGAGAAATGTTCATAACTTTTTGTTAATGAAATGGTTCAGATATTACCAGTGCTCTCTATGGTATATAAAAATAACATATAAAAGCATACAGAGAGCAAGGGCTATTACGTATCTATCAGATATGTACCATTTTATAAGTGAAAGTACCAAATTCATTGAAAAAATGCAATTGAAGGTTTGGTAGAAAAGTAAGGGCCTCAGAGCCAATAAGCCAAGACAACAAAGAATTCTTATTTCCACTGGCTGAATGGATTGTGACACACCAACTGCTTTGCAATTTTCTATGTTAACTTTGTTGATACAATGTTTTGGATTTAGGCTAATGATAGACACCATACAGGTCATAACATAGCTGGGGGAACATGCAAGTGATTAGGCATGCAGGGGTCAAGCTAGACTTGAATTTTAGGGAGAAGTGACTTTTCCTTTTGGGCAGAACAGGGAGAAGTGAGAGCTCAACAGGGAGAAGTGGACGTGAAGCAAGAGATGCAATATATATATATATATATATATATATATATATATATTTATATATATATATATATATATGTATATATATATTGTTCCATGTAGGCTCATACAAAAGTAACAAAAAACAAAGAGTGAAGTCAACAAGCTTTGTAAATTTTAACAAAATAATTTATTTCCCTAGAAAACAAGTTAAAATATGAAATAGGACTTACAGTTTGTAATATAATCCAAAAAATAACCTTAGATTTGAAAAATATAAGTCCTATCACTAAACAGTTCTAATTGAATCCAGGTTCGAATCTTGATGAAGTTCCAATATGGAAGGCAATGACACAAGATGAGGTTGTTGTACTGATGGCAACAGTTCCTCGTTGGATCACAACTTATAATGTTCCCGCTTAGAATTCCAGACTAAATTTCAACTAAATGTCTTTGTCCCAGAATTTTTATAAAGAAAAGCACTTGTGTTGTTTTCCAGAGAATATAAATTATTAAATCCCAAAAAATAGATGAACTTCAAAACAAACTGGCATCAACAATAAAAACACCTTGAGCTCTCACGGTGTAAGAATACGACTGATAAATCTACTAGAAAATGGCTGTTTTAACCCACGATTTTAGATCACATGGTGGCTCACTTGATGGGGCTACGTGATCACTAATTTGAACAGCGCAGTAAAAAAAAAAAAAATGCCATTTTACATGTAGGCCAAGAATCAGATTCTCATGCTGAAAATAAATAGAAAAGAAGACTTTAAAACTTAGCTAACACGTGGACCGAACATGACCTTGGTAATAGCCAATCATTTTCATTCAATGTTTACAAACATCTCAACCAAAGTGAGCTAAAACTAGTGATAAAGCAACCTTTACGTTCAAGTGAATTTTCTGAAAATAGATTCAAATCCAGTGAAAATTATCATTACAATAAAATGTAATGAAAAAAAATGAAAATAAAAGAATTTAAAACTAACACACAAGCAATTTAATTACATATACATAACAATATAAATATATATATATATATATATATATATATATATATATATATATATATATATATATATATATATAAAATGTGTATTCTCTTATTTAAATTATGCCCTTTATTTCCCAGTATGTATATTTGCATTTAACATTGGATTTAAGCAATACTTTATTTTCAAGTCAAAAATTATCTGAGTTATTTTGGTCATATGACTCTAAAAGTGAATAGAAACTACACTGTAACAAATTTTAACTGAGTAACCAGATTACATTATTGTAATTGCAAGTTTGTAAAATTGTTTAATCAACTACCCTCAATCAATTTTTTAAAAATTTTCTAAATTTTTTAAAAATATTTTCTCAATAATAGCACTTTCAAAGATTTCTAAATGCGTTTGAAACAATCCCTGTACCACGTACATGAGGGCAAATGCACACGTTTCTTCAAATTATACTTTTCTTCCTCATTTCTTTGTTGCGGATAAAACATTACCATAACTATTCATACATAACACACTAAAATGCATAACATTACAGACATGGCTCCTCTATAGACGGTACATGAACTAAACCTTTCTTTCCAACCTAATCAACAGACAAGAGTGAATCTATTTTTAGAAGGAGGGGTTTTCATAATGTGTAATCACTCACTTTGCTTCATTACAACAGTCCATTGACAGAATTGCAAATTTATCATTTACTTTTTTGTCTTCGTACTTGTAGTAATTTTAGGCATTAGTTAAATAGTATCTACTTCGCAGCTAGTCAGAAAACCACTTTAACCTTACAAAGCTTCTCTGTTCTTGTGAATTCCACAACATAGCATTGTCCCATATATTTCTGACCTACATAATTGCATTTTAATGTTAAATCTTAAATGACATAATATCTAGACTTTGCTTTTTCTGAATTGCATATTTTTTTGAATATATTTGCCTCATGATTTATGAAAACAGACAATCTAATAAACTGGTACTTCCCAGACATAGCGATGTCAACCATTATTTTCCTGTTACTGGTTCACTTACAGTTTCAAACTAATTTTATGACCAAGTAGTGTATAAGAGGCAGTTAAAATATCCAGATCACTGATTCTGATCTTAAAACACAAATTGCTATTTACATACTATTGTTAAAGCTTTGGAACACAAGTTTGTATGTGTTATCATCACGGGATAATATGCAGAAATCGGGCAGTGATACTATCTGATAGCTGCTAACTTACTCGGGAAAGGGTTAATGGTCAATCAGCTATCAAAACACATGCCTGTGAATGTGTAAGAGTTTGTTTGTCGGCGTAAATTGATATCAAAACTAGGCCTAGCTACTGATGGCTTGATGAATACATTTCGCTACAACACAAGAAAAGAACTAACTTGGCTATGGCAAGGGATCATCTCAAAATGTATGGTTAGTCAATGTACCTTTAAAAAAAAAATATCACAGGGTGAAGTCATTTCTGATTTCCTAATAGAAGAAGGCGAAGTTCACATTTTTATGTGACTTATAGTTGCCCGCTTTGCCTGGTAGCGTGACCCCTGGGCATAAACATGTCTTCTTTAGCTGGAAATAAGAATGGCCAAAAATATATTTACATTATTGCATTTTGAATTTCCTCAAAATGTACTTTCTTAGTTCTGCAAATCCAAATTACATGAGCTATGTCATGGATTCCAAAGCTTGATTACACATTTCAAAATTGTACTGAAATTTTGACAACGTTCCAAGTGCAATAACATTCTCCTACTGCTCTAAAAATAAAATGAACGTCAATAGTGTCTTTTTGATAATTACAATTGAAAAAGTTCATATTTTTCCCACATTACGATTCTAAACATTCAATGACAGAACACACATGCAGCTGAGTCAAGACACGTCCCTCTCTGCTTAAATCACAGACACATGTATTTTTTGTGGAATTGACACAGCTAATAAATCCAGGTCCATAATCGGCAAAATTGAGTAGAATCGACAAAAAAACCCAAAATCTGTTCATTCCAGACCAACTGCAAAAGCTGTTGCAATGTGCATTCATTCACAATATGACTCTAAATTTCAATTTTAAATTTCAACAAAGGGACATATATTGTTTAAAGTGATGTCGAGTGTGCGACTAAGTTCAAATTTTGCTGCGCAGAGTTATGTGTGCATTTATATTGTTGTTGTTGTATATTGATGAATCTGCACTTGTGTACTTTATTTTAGAATACAGCATAAATTCAATTACTTTGTTTCTTGCAGTGTATTTTTTATATAGTTAGGCCTTAGGTAGAACAAGAGAATGAGTATATAATAAAAAGGTTACTGCATTTGTATGGGAAAATATAAACTCATTCATATTTTCCCATACAAATGCACTAACCTGTAATTAATAAACATGGGCATATCATCAAGCATAGACATATCTTTAAGCATAGGTTTATTACCAAAGCATGGGATTACCATCATGCATGGGCTTATTATTAAGCATGGGCTTATCATCATGCATGGGCTTATCATCATGCATAGGCTTATCTTCAATCATGGGTTTATTGGTAAGAATGGGCTTATCATCAAGCATGGGCCTATTATTAAGCGTGGGCTTATCATCGAAGATGGGCTTATTATTAAGTACGGGCTTATCATCAAGCATAGGCTTATCATCAAGCATAGGCTTATTACCAAGCATGGGACTACCATCAAGCATAGGCTTATTACCAAGCATGGGATTAACATCAATCATGGAATTACCATCAATCATGGGCTTATCTTCAAGCATAGGCTTATCATCAAGCATAGGCTTATTACCAGGAGTGGGATTACCATCAAGCATAGGCTGATCATCAAGCATAGGCTTATTACCAAGCATGGGATTACCATCAATCATGGACTTATCTTCATGCATAGGATTATCATCAAGCATAGGCTTATCATCAGTCACAGGCTTATTAGTAAGCATGGGCCTATCATCGAGCATGGGCTTATTACCAAGCATGGGCTTATCATTAATCATGAGCTTATTATTAAGCATGGGCTAGACATTGAATAAATATGGGTAGCTGCACTTTGGATAAGAGACCTAAACAATATTATTTGAACTTGAAATTTTAATTACAACAACAACAATAATAATAATAATAATAATACTAATAACAAGAAGAAGAAGATGACTACAATCATCATTAGATGTTAGAGGACTAGAAATGATAACACAAGGCAGGGTGAACATTTAAGATTTGTATTGACTAATAATAAGTCACTGAAACAACTAATTCTGGAAATACAAGATGAGGAACACAATTCTTTTAAGTACAAAGCCCAAAACTCTAATGTCAGTATAAATATTACACAGCCATAATTAATAAAATATTGCAAGTGCAGAATATAAGGATTCACTTCATTAATAAAGTTGCCATTATTCTTAAAGTTGAAAAAGGATTTTTTAAAATAAAAAAGCAATTAAAAATACATAAATACATGGATTTTACAAAATGTTTTGTAAATTTTTTCCAGAAAAAGTGAGCAACCTTGAAATTAAGCAGATAGATATGTTTTCTAACAAAATAAATTCCAAACATATTCAGATTCCAGAATGATAATAGGAACTATATATAGACATTTTTATGATACTAATTGCCTCAGAATATTCCTGATTACCTTATTGATAATATTACATGAATCTTTGACTGGGATACATAATGGTTTATTAATCAGCTTTTATTTTATTACGACTTTCATGCCTTCTTTAAAACATAAGCAAAAAGAAATAATTACTAACATGTGCATACACACCAAATCTGATACACACTGCAAGCAAAATATTAATATTTTTGACCCTTTATCAAGGAATATCAATGCTGAAAGCAATAAATAAAAACGGATATTAAAAAATGCTGACAACAGCAGCTAAACTTCTATGCAAAGTAGAGATGTGAATTATGTCATAATGGAGATCTGTATTATTCCTAATGAATTGTGAACAAATAATCTGTATTATAACATTAATTAAGGATACCAAAATGTGGCTGAGAATACCTGAAATTCTATTGCAGTATTGCAGAGAAAACAAACAAATGCAAACTGGGGTCTACAAGTTTTATGTGACAATAAGAATAATGTTCTAATACTAGAAAACATCCTCTAGTTTATCCTACCACCCTATCTATCTTTTATAACTATATTTTCAACTGTTAAAAGAAAACTTAAACGTATCTAAATGAAAGCCAGCCATACTTTGAAGAAACATTATCTGATCCTTGATATTTGTCATCTGTGACTTTTTACAGCTTGGTTTTCAATTAATGAATGAATCTTGTTTAAATGTGAAGGTCAGCACTTTGTATGAATTGTCAGTCACTGATCTATATTTAATATGTCTTGAATTTTAAAAAAAATGGGAGAGTGGGTGTTCAAATATATATATATATATTGCAATTACAAAAACTATTGCCTCTTAATATTTACTTAAGTCCATGACTTTGAGAACTTGGTCAATAGCTCTATAACTTCATCATCCTCATTTTCTTTAGCCTCGTCCAGTAGTGAGTGGCCATCTGCATCAGGAATGTCTTTAGAAGCTCCAGATTTAAGTAAGAGATCCATCATCTCCACATCACTGTTACTGTTAGCATGCCACAATGCTGTCCAACCATCCCCATCCTGCATGTTTAAATCACAACCATGCTGCAAGGGAAACAAAGTTGTTGGTGATGACATCCTTTATGAAGTTTAGCAGTGACACCACTGCATTTTATGGTGTTGACTACAAACCTCCCATGAGTGTATGGTTTATGATTTTAGCTGAAATCCAAATGAAAATTGAGACTGTCAAATGAACAAGAAAAAAATACCCGTTTCTCAACCACATGATTGAGAAATCTCGAATAAGTACAAACTTGTCTTAGGTTCCTGGTGATAATGGCAAGATAATGTGTGACATGCTATAAATATAATTGTCAACCTTTAGGTTGATGGCAAGATGATATATATATCATGATGAATGATCTTGATTTCATATCAAGGACACTTGTTGAATTTCAAGTAAATCTGCATATAATTTGAATTTGTAAAATAAAATGGATGAGAAAAATAATCAGTGTCTCACTTGGAAAGAAGACAAGGAAATCCCAATCAAAACATTTCATCTTTTCCAACAAATATATATTCTTTTTAGCTGATATAGCTGAACTTTTGTCTGCCAGAATGTATCAATTTGGGAAGTATCACCATAATGTTGATTCTATTGCAGGTGATTTCATCAGGGCTTTTCAACAGGTCCATACTTTCATTTTCTGCTCACATGCCTGCCACCCTTCCAGAAAGTAGATTTTACTTTGAGACCTTAAAAAGTGCATTTTGTGATCCATGAGGTGGGGGTGGGGGAAGAAGGCAGTATGTGTAACCCACAAAAATAACCTTGTACAGTTAAAAATAAGTTCTGTGTTCACAGAAGCATAAAGGAAAATGACTGGAAATTCAAATGGTAATAAAAGAAAATATGTTTTCTCTTAAGTAATTAATACAATTCCAAAATAAATTTTCAAAAAAGACCCAGCTGATAGAAGCATTATCACACACTCACACACACACACATATGCACACACACAGAGACAGTCATTAAATAATAAATACCCAAAGTTTCTGTCATTAAAATTCATTGGCCTGGGAAATAAAAGTATTAACTTGTAACAGCAGACTTTGCTGCTCTCAATAGTTCATTGGAGGTTTTGAATGTAATACCGTTGTCATTACTGATCATTTCTACACTCATTATAGACTGGATGGTACTATTGTGTAAACTTCCCTGCAGATCTTATTAAATTTGCTGAGGACTGAAAATGATTTCTCTGTTTCTGCATCAACACTGGGGCATGTTGATTGCTTGTTTTGGATTTATGTAGTTTCTCACCTTCAAGGTATTTACAACTACTTTAATGTGCGCTTCTGCCCACTAACTAAAGCTGTGATTACCAGGTGATGGAACATTATGTCAAATTATGCCTAGTTTCCTAATCTTGGACAGTCACTATTGTCAAAAAGTGTAAACTGCATAAATCTTGTTTTATAGTTACTTCATTTTCTTGTTCCATAAATTTTGGTACCAAGTGTATATACATGTCCCCAAAAATGTATCAATCTGAGACAAAAGTTGCATATTATTTTAGTTTTTGTGATCTTAATTAAATGTGGAGAACATATTATCTGTGTCAATTATTTTGCGGTAGTGCAAACTGTTACCAAACAAATTAGGCAAATTGATTAGTAGGAGTTATAGTCTAAACTAGGTTTTTGGGAGCTAGATTGAAAACCCTGAGACAGTCTGCTTTTATTGCAGCTGGCCTGGTGAGTCATTCCCATGGCTGGATTTATGGGTTGCACATGCATTGCTGCACCTACTCCTGCTGTAAGTCTTTCGTCACTGTTCAATGGATGTTTACCAGTTGGTTTCCTCTCCAAATTGTTGGGCCTGAGCCTCTCCTTTATTTACTGGAGGGCTTGCCTCCCCAAGCTTTTCAGGGATTGTCATCCTGCTGCCATGATTGTGTGTGTATGTGTGTGTGTGGGTGTGTGCTTGTGGTGGTAAAACCTCCTTCTTGTAGTAGGCTGACCGCTTCTGAATAATTTGGCCAGATTTTACCAGCTGGTTTCCTATCTCAGATCAGCTTCCTCTCCTAGCAATACTGGATGGATGTTGCCTTTCCTAGTTACACTGGACAGTGATACTGCCTCTCCTAGCAATACTGGATGGATGTTGCCTTTCCCAGTTACACTGGACAGTGATACTTCCTCTCCTAGCAATACTGGATGGGTGTTGCCTTTCCTAGTTACACTGGACAGTGATATTGCCTCTCCTAGCAATACTGGATGGATGTTGCCTTTCCTAGTTAAACTGGACAGTGATACTGCCTCTCCTAGCAATACTGGATGGATGATGCCTTTCCTAGTTACACTGGACAGTGATACTGCCTCTCCTAGCAATACTGGATGGATGTTGCCTTTCCTAGTTACACTGGACAGTGATACTGCCTCTCCTAGCTATACGGTGGCAGTTTATCTCTGACTGCACTGGGTTTTAACTGCCTCTGGCAATCAACTACATAAAGTACCCTGCGGAACGTTTAACATTTGCAATAAGCAGGACTGTACTGTTTATATAGGCTAAAGGTTTTGGGCATATATCATGCTGGTAATGAAAAGTCTCTGTCTTTTTTTCCTTCTTTTCTGCTATGATTACTAAAAATCATGTTACTTGAAACATGACCATGTTCGGGCGTTTAGGAGTAATTACTCTCACATCTTTAGACTCCTTTTCTTTGACTGATTATTTTAATAAAAGTCAATCCATTTTACAGCATTATCTAGTTTGTGTTCTGTGACAACCAGGAATACACATGACCGACTTGTAACTTGTTCATCTACCATACTCTGTCCTGAATATTTTCAAGCAGTGCAAAATACTGCATTATGCTAACACACTGACAGATGTCATTAAAGTATACAATAAGTTAATGCATCAAAATTTTTTGCAATTTTTTAAAATGGGATGAAAATAAACTTGGTTCTTTTATTTCTGATCTTATAATAACATTATTTGATACTTGTTTGTAACAATAGTGATCAAGGCTTCACTGACTCAGTGTGGTCTTTTCAAGGTTTTGCAGATTTTATGTTTCAAGCATAAGACCATTTATTAGCCAGGTAAATTTGCAATTTATTTACTTTTCTTTAGAAATAAACTTAGCTTTTTTGTTTTATTTCTCATTTTAAATCACAATATTTTATACTTCTTTTTGACTCCATATTGTGATCAATTAATTATTGAGTCAGAATGCTGCTATTGAAGGAACTTTGTACAGGCAAATGCACTAATGTGAAATATACCTATAATGCACTGTCTGGATAAATTCTGGGCACTGATATACATTTCAAAGGTGTCATGCTAGTCCAAATGATATAAATACTAAACTTTCAAATAACATCTTGTGTTTGAAATTGAATCTGAATGAATAGAGTCAGACAAAATATCAACATGGGCAGTGTAAGAAACTCCAAGACTGAGATAAGCTAACCATCATACAGGCATTAGGTTCTGACCAAAAAGAACATGAATATTCAAGCACTGTTTTAATGTAAACCAGTCAAACACTGTGCAACAATGATCAGTGCACTATAACTAATAACAGAATGTTGTTTTATGAGGAAAATAGCAAAATCAAAATGATTTTGAGCTTCAAGATATCTTAGGTATATTATATTGCAGAACTATATTTTCACCTCATACTGGGACAGAAATCAGGATGTGCAAAACCAAATTATGCCTACAACTTATGGGCTTATATTGCAGTGTAAAGAATGGTCACTGTCTCTTTTTTCATCAAAAGATTGACTAGAAATTATGTTCTTACAGTGATAGGAGGTATGGGTGTCAAAAATATTACTTTTGTAACTTGTCAGATATACTTTTACCAAATTCATAATGCACATGTACTTTAATTCTTTGAAAACCAATTACCAATTAGCTTAGTGTTGTTGGCTGTATCAGCTCCCTGTAACGGACTCTGATGTTGACAGGTGTTTTGATTGTGCTTATACGTGTGGTAGTATTGTTTTAACCTTTGAATTGACTGTTATTTGTTTTCTTCATAGTTTTATTCTTTTGTATAATTATTGGGGGTATTTATAGAGGTTAATCCATTAAATTAAATACCTACAGATATGTAAACTTGACAGGCAAAACTGCAAATTTATATAACAAATGTCTTTTTCCCCAGAAAATAAAAAATTAAGACCCACGAAAATAAATGATACTACAGTAATCCATTCCATTCTCTAAAAAAAATATAGCTTTTGTCTCACATGGTGAACATGGCAGAAAATTCATACCCAACTAACTCTATCACAAAAATGTCTTGACTTACTTTTAGAAGGACTTTTACAACTTCATTCTGCTCATGGGCTGTAGCAACAATTAAAGGCGTCTGATCCCCATCTTCCTGGCACACAAAATTAGGATCTGCACCTGCCCCTAAGAGGGTTTGACAGACTTTTACAAAGCCTTCTCGGCATGAAGTGTACAAAGGGCTCTCTCCTTGGCTGTTTAAGATGTTCACATCAGCTTTTCCTAAAAAATGAGAGCAAACCTATGAAGTGTGTGTGTGTGTGATTTGGATTTTTAACGTAGCTTTAACAATTTTTCAGTCATATCGCTACAATGTCTGCAGTGTATGTCTAGCACTGGGGCATCATGCTGCAGACATTTAGTTACATAATGTCCCACCCAGTCAGTTACATAATGTCCCACCCAGTCACATTATCCTGACACCAGGCCAACCAGTCCTAACACTAATATCTTAATTCTGAGCATCTAGCGAAGCAGCTTAAGTACCATTTTTTATAAATCTTTGGTATGACTCGGCCAGGGTTTGAACCTGTGACCTACTGCATCCGAGGTGGATGCTCTAATTACTAAGTCACAGCAGCTGTCACCTATGAAGTGCTTTATTTATCTGTATCTCAGTGGTTCATAAAAACTAAATACTCTGTACAGGTCAGGCATAGAAAATGTGAACTTTGAGGTGGAATACCATTACCTTATATACACACTTATAAATTGGGTCCAACTGCAAACAGCATAGACCCAGATCTGCCAATGAATGATGTGACAGTAAAACGGGGCCTATGATATTTATTCTATTTCTTAGCACTAAGAAACTGCATAAACCCAAATTTTCCAGAACTTTATGCGTTAGGAGATCTCAGTCTATGCACTTTACAGATCAATCCAACTTAAAAGCCAGTATATACTGTACTGTATCTGAACTGTGCACTCAAAGCAAATTATGATCTGTATACATGTAAAGGTCATCATAATAAATGCACACCATTAATATCATCAACACTGTCCCCATCTCACATGTATGTATAAGAAATAACTCCCTTTATTTCTGATGGGAACTCTTCACTTTGGAGATTCATTCTATCTACTAATATGGTAATGCCCAATAAAACCCAGGTAAAATCCATTATTTACGCTGTTTTAACATACAAATTTAAATGTTGAACACATCAGGTATGCAGTATGGCAGGTTCTCTGAAAATGATCATGGTTCAGGCAGATTTTATCACCTGCCTCCAGCCATGAGGGCTGCTTAATGACTGAGATGAGTGCACTTACAGGTTGCTGTTTTTGTGTAAGTTTTGTCCAGGGGTGTGGATTTCATAAGGTATGCGCAGGTATCATGGAGAGACTACCACTTGCTGTTGCACTTGGCAGAACATGGGAACTGAATCAGAATTACAGATATGTAAGGTTGGCCTGATATAGTAAACTGCAGTGTATAAAAATCCAAGCTTCTTTTTCCTCAACTCAAATTTAAGATACCCATCACTGATCCAATTTTTGGACATTAAAATATAATTACTGTTCTCGTTTTCCTGATAATTTGTGAGCAATTGAAATAATAATTTCCCTGAATATCTTCCCCAAAAAATTAGTATATCTACTGTATACTGATGCATGTGGCATGTTCAGTGATGGTTGAAAGTGGACTGGCAAATCAGACAGGATTTTACTTTTGCTTGCAAACAAAGACCACTAACATCAGGGGTGTGAAACGTATGGCCTGGGAGCCAGATATGTCCTTCCAGACTAACTAGTCTGGCCTGCAGACCAAGTCTCTTGTTAGTGTAAAATTTGTATGCCTATCATAGTTTGTGATACATATGGCCAGAGTGAAGTACATTTATATCAAATCTGGTCTGCCAAAGCAAATGAGTTTTGACACACCTGACTTACATGATATTTTCTTTTGCGAACAAAGAATATTGGCTGCAGACAAACTTTCAGTCTTTTACCTAAAATGTTTTAGCCTGGAAGGGCTGGATTTGTGACGTAGTAGTTTTCCTAAGGTATTATGATCGCATAAATATTAAGAAATAAAATCCTCCAATCTAAACCAACAAGGAAAAGCTGTTGCTAGGTGCAGTCATTCACAATATGATGCTAATTTTAAATTTTTAAGTAGACCAAAATGAGATTTCTTTTTTAAATGAATGACTGAGCATGTGATATGCTACCAAGTTGAAAGGCAGCTGGGCAGTGCCATATGTGCATGAATGCTGTTATTGTGTATTCATTTAACTATGCTTGTATATTACTTTGGAATATAGCAGAAATTTAATTACTTTGTTTCTGCAGTGTTCTTATTATTATTCAGTCTTAGGTAGAAAAGCAAAATGAGTATGATAAAATGATTACTACATATATATAGGAAAATATGAACTTATTTTTTTCTGAGCTATATTTCACTCCTAATGTATTGCAGTATAGCTCAGAAAATATTTTCCCATACAAATGCAGTAACCTATAAATACAGAACATTAAAAATAGTTCAACTTCATTTTACATTCAGATCTACAACTCTATACAACTTAATAAGGCCTGTGGACCCGTGATCTAAAAAAGTGACATTAAAATACTAGATTCTATTCGTTTGTAAATTTGTTTCCTAATACTTACCTTCTATTAAGACATCCAGGATTTCAGTCCTCCCATCTTCTATGGCATGAAATATTGCTGGTTCCTGGTTATTCAGCACTGTGTTAGGATCAACACCTCTACCTAGCAATTCTTTTACCACCTTTATTGTCAAAAAACAAAATAAATTTGAAAAAGCTGCACATTTATTAAAGTTATTGTCAGTGCAAGTATGAGAATGCTAAGGATAAGTTTTAATTTATATTTTCACATAGCTAAGGGTCCAAGCAATCCAAAAAAGGTAAACTTACAGGTTGGTGTGCATTTTCTCACACTTTTCTTAAATGAATATCTATCCACATGTAAGGGGCATAGTATGGCAAGAAGTACACTAATTGTCCATAAAATAACATCTGAGGGAGTGTTTCATCACATCTTCAAACAAACAAAAATGTTGGTGAGTGATTGTTTTCAGTATGATACAGTTACTGAGATCAACATAGTTTTCTTCAACAGAAAGTATGTGAAGCCAATATATGGCAGGACATAAACTGCCAAAGATTATCCAAGTTATCATTTTCACAAATTTGATCATTTTCTTTAACAGTAATGTTATGATTATGAAATAAGAGACAGAAGTATCAACCATGTAATTTAACATCCAATCTCTCTCAGAATCTATAGTGCTTCAATACATGAAGGTAAAATGTTATGTCATACTGATAACATAATTAGAGGCCAATCATTGAATTTTCAAACGTGGTGGGGATGGGATTTTCTTTTGAACCAGGATATTTTCTTTTCTTTTACCTCAACCTTACAATGGATTAAATTTGTTTTGTTTTTTTAAAACTACAAATCAGAACTAGAATATTGTTTCCAAGAATGTGCAGGCTGTTTAGCAAGACTCTTAGGCCCACCACCCCATGAAAATTTAAATGGTCAGACCCTAATGTAATGATTGCATCATTTTGATCAGCACTGATTTTACAAATGTGAACTACCTTATGGTATGGCAGAGTAATCCATGAGATAGCAAACACTGTAAGGGATGCAATTATTAAAGTTATTACATCATATGAAATATATCTATAACTAACATGTGTCACTGTTTTAGTCAAGAAAATGCTTGCTTCAACAAAATTTTTTAAAAATCCAATAACATTGTTGGTGCAAGCATAATTACTGAATGAAAGATTTCCAAAACTTTATATGCAAAGAAAACCTATGGTTTTAAGTCTTATGTCTCTCTTATTTTCTTTGAGTCAAGGTTAATACTTCATTCAGAACATTTTTTTTAAATACCTACAAAACTTGACCTCTTCTGGCAACCATTTAGAAAGATTTCCAAAGTCAGTTCGATTGTTTTTTTATGTTCCAAAAGTTACTTTTCTTGATCTTTAAAATATCTATTAGATCTCCTCTGATGCAATAAACTACTTACATAGTAACTGAATATGCCTTAACTGCATCCAAGGTGATTGAAAAATTATTTAATTTTGAGTATTTTAAATTATTTAAAAATAAAATTTCCAATTTCAACACTTAACACAGTACAGATCACATGATCTTTCATTTTACCATGCTTCATGGTGGAGGTGGAGATAGTGTCGACAGGATTAAGAAAAACCTCCACTGCATCTGTGCATCCTGATGGAAGTGCTGTGTCTACTCATGAAGAGTCACATCCAATGACCACCACTGAGTTGACTAGGTCTTGATAAAATGGGGGCATGGTTGACTTTTTAGGACACCTACAATCATGCACCAAGAGGTTCATGGAGAGAAAAAAATAGGGGACACTGATTTACCTTCACTATCATCTCTTTCAAGGGCAATTTTAAATTGAAAAAATATGACCATTCAGTTAATTATAAACACTGCTAGTTCTAATGAAGATAATGCATGGTACATAATGCCAAATCAAAACTTTTATAATATGAACATAATGCCACATCTTCATGAACTTTATTGATACATATTTGTATAATTGATCTAAGTTTAATATGTAATAAATATATATTTTTAATTTAATACTCTGTTATTGGAATCAGCAATTGCATTCATTTCCTTATTTCTGTGGCAGTTTGCATGATCTGTCTTTTTAAATATTATAGGAAAGTCAGTGATATTGTACTCCATGCTGTGAAAAGTATAATAAACATCAAATCAATTAATTAAAATATCACATTCACACCTGACTGAAATGAAACAAAAACTGCACAAGTTCTGATAGTTACCCAATGTGTGTTCTCATAAACATAATGTATGATTTCTTTCGACATCCAATCACAGTAGTATAGAGGGGTAACTAAAACTTGATAAAGCATAGTTCTAGCAGTTGCTGCATGAACATACAAAAACAAAAGTTATTGCTATGAGCCAATTAACTACGTACCATTTCAAAAGTATAAAGACTTTATCATATTGAATTTATAAATGCTGTGAAGCAAAGAAGATCCATTTGATGCACTTAATAACAGATCTGCAGGGTCACTAAATAAATTTATGTTAGTCTCAGGTATATATGTATGCAAGGGAGATAGCATTAATAAATTACAATTTTTACCTTGATTTAAACTATACAATTCTGTATTAAATAATCAGAATTTGCAGTTGTTCTCTATATATTCATAATTGGTCGCAAAAAGTCATTCTAGACACAGGTAGGTTCACATGTAAACTTTCTGAAGATAGATGACCATGCACAAACTAACAACCTAGCACAACAGCAGTCATTAATATGGTTTGTTTTCTTTGTCACTGATGTATTAATGTCATGTACAATCTGATAACAAACACACAACAGCAGTTCTTCTTCTGGTTTGTTTTCTTTGCCATTATGTTGACAATAAACAATTCAGGAATCAGTGAACAGTGTTTATTTTACTGAATGAACATTTTGTTGAATCATACTGTGTAAACACAAAATAATTATTCTATCATTTGATTCTTGTTAAAGAAATATCAGTGACAGAAAGAAGAACTTGTCAACCAATCAATACATCTAGTATCAATTTTTGCATTTACCTGTTTATTGACTTTCATTCCTTGCATTAGTCAGATCACCAGTAAAGATTATTTGTTATTGAGAAGAGAGAGCTCAAAATAAGATTAGCTGCTTAAAATGACACCAAACTACTTGCAACGATATAATTCAACCTTTTATTATTAACGAGATCTACACCACTCGATCACAGAATACTATTTGGCTCCCTTTCTGTAGAACTACCTCGTGTCAAAACTCATTCCTGTCTTTTATAATTCAACTGTTACCAACAGAAATAATTAGTAACCCATCAATACAAATTTTCAGAATTTTACCTGAATCAAGATAAACATTTTACTTCACTGTATTCTAACACTGCTGATCTGGTAGGCCAAATCCTGCACATGCCATTGGGAAGCAAATGTAATAGTTTAAGTAAAGATTTATTCTAAAATCTTGTTTCCAACAATTGGTGCTGTACATGTTGAAAAGACAAACACTTTCTATTATAACATCAGCACGATACAGCTCTAAGACATCCGTGTTCTTTTCACTTTACCATTTTGACTTACAATTAAGACATTATTAACAGGAAATTCCATGTAATCTGATGAAATTAATATGTACCATATATTACCTAATTAATCCCCCCCCCCGGGGGAATTACATTTCCAAACTGATGGGGGGTGGCATGGATTTATTACAGCACAATAATGAAAGTAAAAATTGTTCTTTTGATTTGCTCTTACAATGACCAAATGCACATCTGGTGGTCATTCTGCCATTAAATTCAGTCACTGCAAATATTAGCACAGTTAAATTGACCAATCAATCAACAAAATTTCCCACTCAGCAGGTGGCTGAAGTAGGACTGATAAGTCTTTGAAATTGCTGCCCAGCTATTGTGTCATGTTTAACTCAATACCTGTGCCTATGACTTTGGTAATTTATACATTGGTATATACAAGTAACTGATCAACTGAGACTGCTGCAGCATTTTGTTGTGATCATGGAACTGATGCAGATAAGTACTGAAAAGCACAGGTCTTACACTGCATCTTTTAAAAAATTTTCTGTTCATAAAAAAAGGAAGGGGGTCATTAATTACAATTGTGGTGTAATTAGGGAACATATAGTATATATTTATGGCTATGAAAACGTTTTTCAGATTAATACCTCAACTAAACCTATCTATTCTATCTTTACTCTGCTATATGATCACAGTCATAATTACTCATACAGTAATTTATCATGCATATATTTATATTTGACTATGGTCTATCCACTTCATGTAAGTAGACAAATAATGATTGTTAGAATGCCATTATGATATAGTTTTTAATAAGCTTTCAGCTGTCTAATGAATCCACAGATATTGCATTGTTATAAATTATATGTGTAGATGTTTTCTGAATAAATAATGTTAGAGAAAAAAGTTTAGTCTTGTTGCTCAGTCCGCTGTCTCTCTTGATGTGATGTTTTATGGAATTTTTGTGGTGGTGTTTGAAATAAATACAGTGAAACCAAACCATACAACTTTATACGTGGATAGGAATATAGATTTAAACCCCTCACCCACTATGAAGATATAAAATAAAAGCAATTTTGTTCTTTGTGTTTCTCTTTAAGATTGTTTTTTCATTATTCTGAAATAAATACAAGAAATATTTATTCAAGGTAATTATTGTATTGTACAATGTTAATTAACTGTTAAAACATGTTGCTCAGGTGACAAATTAGCACCAGCTATTTGTTAAAAACTTTACTTTTTTGCATTTTTAGATCTCTATTATGACTAGGTTACAGACCTCTCATTTTCATGATTTATTATTTGTTTATGATGATGCAAATTTAAGTTTTTAATTTGTCCCCTTAAAATACTGAGCAAATAACAGGACATATGGAGATAATACATCCATGTATTAAACCATACATTTGTTGGGAAATAAAATCTCTGAACATCCGAGATTTAACAATTTGAACAATTATCAAACTTCCACTGGTGACCCTCTTTCGATGCTAAAAAATGTCAATATTTTATAACAGTGTTGACAATGGCCACATCAATAAGAACATTCACTGAAGTCGAGTCTCTGTTATGGAGGGAACATTTGTAAACAATTGTCTTGCTCTAATTTACATTTACAAAAAATAAACAAGGAAAGATCTTATTCCAATTCTTTATTTACCTAGAAGTAAATTTATCTTGTGATGAAAGAAAAACATCATGGTCAGAAAAACATCCTGGCCCCATAAATTAAATGGTCAGTCCTTTACTTACAGTAAAGATATAGTCAGAACTGAACTAGTTTAAAACTGTGCCTATTCAGCCTTGTGACTGTGCCATTACTACTAAAGCTCTAAGCATGTGGTTCGCTTTTTGGTGTCAATTCAGAGTTTTCTGGGGTTTTTTAAAAATAATTTTAGAAACATTTAAACAGCTGTTCATGTCATTAAAAATGTAACTGTCTATATCTCAGATAATTACTTTTCCTTTGTAACAATAGGATAGATTTAAGCGGCTCCACAGAAGTTGAAAGGTACACCTCTCATCAAGTCAGCGTGTAAGTTTGTTCTTTGAATAAAGTAAAAACATAAAATTATTGCAACAGAAGCCAATCAACCTTTTCTAAACAAACATACTGAATATACAAGAGTGTTTTGAAATTATCTTGTTATTGTCCAAATACTTAACTGACATAAAAATGACTGATTCTTCAAATGGTATTGTTATGTATATTTAATTGTATTATTTGTTGGCTTTTCTTAATGATTATGTGTTATATACTTTGTATATTGTACCTGACCTTGTCCAAAATAAAGTTCTTTTTTCATAATTTTAGTAATAGACCTTATCTTTTTCACAGCTTAGAATGTTCAAGAAAGGAACTTTTGACCCTCATCCTGGTTCTATTTTTGCATCTTAGCTTTTATATAATCATGTTTACTTCAGAAATTACTCACAGTTGCCTTAACATCAAGAAGCAAAGTCAGTCTTATTGTTGTGTTCAGTTTTTCATTTGAGTAGAATTATTTATTTAAATCATCATTCATTGGAAATACAAAGTGCTCATCAATAATATTCTTCGACAGAAATATTAATTTGCAATGACAGTGAATTCAGGCAAAAATATTTCTCAATTATATTATTGTGATACATCAAAAGACTCTAAGCACATCATCACAATTCAGGCCACTGACACATTACCACATTTGAGACCACAGGCACATCAACACATTCAATATTGGAACTTATTTGGAATACTACTGGAATTCAGTTGGAACTTTATACGTTTGGACTCGTGATACATTTTTTAGGACTATTTGGGATTTAATTCACAATACTGTGAGTTCTCTTTTAAATTTTCAATTTGTATTACAGGGAAATAAACAATTTGTTGAATTTTACAAAACTTGTTGGTTTTTGCTCTTTTCTGTAAATATGGGTTTTCTGTTACCTCCCCCAAGATGATGTCACTTAAAAGATAGCTGGTAAACCTACAGGTGAAATGAAGTAATTGCTAGTCCCTGTTGATAAACATGCCATGAAGAGGGTTTGTTTCTTAACTTTCCAAACTGTTATTATTATTATTCTTATTATTATTACTACCTGAACATGATAACCTAAGTTTTCAGACAGGTAGGTGCACATAGCAATGGCATCAATAACTAAAGTCCAAAATCAGAGTCTTACTGGCTAGTTGTGAGGTGAATATCCTTGTGAATTTATTTTCAGCCACATTTCACTTCTGACAAGGTATTGTTTGTAGCCAGTGCCAAAATGACATTTAACTTGTCATTAATAAAGCTTGATTCACGATCTTTCACAATAAAACAATTATTACATTTTATGATGGAGTAACTTTTGCTCTCTTTTCATGGGCAAATATTCCTCAAAATATTAACATTTTTAAATGACTGAAATATAAACCTCTGTTATATCATTTTATTTGGAAAAAGTGAAACTTAAAAATATTTTCTCAATTTAAATGACAAATTGCTACATCAACACTCCACCATTGTAACTGGTCTTAATGGAACTGTCCCAAGTTTTATAATTATATGCTAATTTAGCCCTGATAAGCTTTAAAAATTCTTTCTATCAAGTTTTTTAATACTATAGCCTTGATATGCTGCATGTTTCATGTATTTAAATCTGCCTACAGTGGAAATACTTACTCTATGATCTTGCGTAAAGTAAACTGTTTGCAGATTTCACATATACAGCTATATGAAGTTATCTTTTCCTTGATTTCAAGCATTTAGTCTTCAAAACTTTGATATGTATGAAAAACTTTTTTAAGCATGATCACAGACAGGGCTGAGAGGAAATTTTGGAACTATCAATTCTGTGAAGTAGATAAATGACAGCACCTTTGCTTGCCTCCTTTTGACGGCCGACTCAAATGCAGAGGGGTCATTTTTGTCATGCTGCTTGTGGATGTCACATCCTTTCTCCATTAGATATACAGCCAGATCTTCTGAACCTTTAGTAAAAATCACAAATAAAGAAATTAAACAGATCAAAAGGTTTAGAAATTCAAACAGGAACTTGAGATGTAATTGCAAGCTTAATGAGATTCAGCTAAATAGTGATGCAGTCAAGTCAGATAGTTGTAGGTGTCATCAGACCAATAGAAGGTTACATTACCAAGAGGAAAAAACATGTACATGTTTAAACTGAAAGCATATTTACCTTTGCCTCTTATGAAATTTGACCTACCTTTACACTCTTGGAAAGTTAATAGATAAATGACTAAGACACATTTGAAAAATAAAACAAAAATGATTAAAATCCTTTACAAAAGTACTTTTTCAAGCAAATTTTCCACACTTTCTTCCACAAGAATCTTGTCGCTAGTTTGCAATACAGGATATGTTTCCAGATTTATAAATGGAAATGCTTAAAGGTAAAATATGGAGTTTTCTGTTTACATTTACTTTTGAATCATTTATACCTCAAACCCCTAATTTCACGAGTGTTATAAAAATATTGCATAGTTTATGAATTTCTGATGTTAAAAAGCATTACCCTCACTAAAACTGGAGCAGATACTTCAACTCCCTGATTTACATGTTCAATAATGATGGATCAGAGGAATATATAACTAACTTCAGATTAAAGCCTAAGTAGCTGATGATGGGCTATGGAATGAACAGTGATCCTGTGAAATTTATCAACTGCAATGACTACAGCTATGAGTGTAGTCAATATAACTATCAATCATGGCAGAAAATAATGAAATTTTTGGTGAGAATTATGAAAAAAAAAAAAGTGCATTCTATCTTAATAGTACAACCTTGTTAATGATATAGAGCTAAAAATATTTTTGTCAAACTACTGCCAATACCTCTTGGAAAATAAATTATAGTTCCCTGAAGTATGATAAATAAATGAACTCTCCATTTAAATAGTTCCTATTATCTCCCAATATAGCCTTTCATCATGTTTCACTTGATATTTACTTCAATTATTTCCTTGTGATTAATCGGCAAGCAAAATGTTAGAAGAAAAAAGAATGTGTTTTTAATTTTAAATCCTGTACATTACGAAAAGAGACTACTTACTCTTGATGTTCTCTCTCCATTTTCCCTGATATCATCTCAAAGTAGAGTGATTCAGAAGTTGTACAAATCTATTTATGAATTCTTTTGCAAAGTTTGAAAGCATCAGCTATGATTTCATCACTTTAAATATGACTGAATTAAATTTAGAACAAGAATTACTCACAGTGCTATTCTGCATACTTCCTAGTTGGACACAGTTTTTAAACTGCCTAAATAATATTTTATGCTCCTTTTTTCCTTAATAAAGTTGAAAAAAAAAGAAAAATTGCCCCATTCAGAATTTCATCATAAACTGTACCATATAAAACCCATTCTTTTTGCTTGAAATGACCATTTCATTGCTACATTAATGGATGTTTGCTTTGTTTTAAAATTATGTCACACATAATGCCAAACCAAGTCTCAGTCAAGGAAGTCATGGACTACACAACTCCCCATTAACTTTAGCATTTCAGGAATTTGGTGGGAAAAAAAATTCTCCAGAATAGCAGATTTTTAAATTTACACATATTGGCCTACAAAAGGCAAAAATGAGGTGTTGATTGAACGTTATTTTTGTGAATTTTTGCTTTAAAACTGAGTTATCTCCCTTGGACCAAGTCAGGCATCTTGGGGCTCAGCTAGAATTTGCAGTCCTTAAAATGCATGTAATTATTCAAGAAATGGAGAAAATGCTTGAATATGTCACTCTCTGTGAAATGGAGAATCAAAATTAATACATAAGAATTAAAACACTACCAAAGGGAAAGCAGATTCAGTATACATTTGGCATGGAAATGCAATCCTGTTAGTCAACAAACATTAAAATGAAACAAGTTACTTCCATGAGTTGCCATGGCAAATCTCCAAATTTCACACACACACCTCTTAACCCAAGAGCTGGTTTTGGTTTTGTGGGGTTCAATACCACTATTCAGCATATGATAGGCTATATATGGTGGCAAGTATATTTTGGTGGAGGATAACCCGGGAATACCCTAGGAAGAACCCTAGCTAGTGGCAAACTTTCTCACATATTCGCATTAGTTGAGTGTAGACTCAAACCGATATGGACAGAGGTGGAATATGAGTGATCTGTAAAAACAAGAGCCTTAGTCCATTCGGTCACCCAGGACCCTCTTCAGGGGTTGGAACTTCACACTGGCTATATATATGTTTCCTTTTTGTTATGAATGCAAGTTTAAATATTGGTAAACAATGTTCAAAACTGTCACTGTAACTGCAATTTATGCAGTTCTGACCTATGAACCCCTCCCATAGACCCCAAGGGGTACACAAAACCTCCTTTTGCATATGGTTATTAACAAGCAATATATGTATAAAGTTTAGGGTTATTTTCACCAAGTTATTAAGAAGATGGAGTTACAGAAGGATAGACTGATGTGAAGGTAACACAATATCCTCACTTAAGCCTGGAGTAATAAAAGTACTATGTACAATCAATGTAAGTTCAGATTATTTTGGGTACACTTTTCTGCTGTGCATAAAATCACCTTGGTTAATAGCCACTTGCAGCGGTGTCCAACCATAGAAAAGACAGTTAATGTCAACTCCGGAGTTTAGCAGCTCTTCAATCTTGGCCATGTCATTCTCTCTGACAGCTAGGTGAAGCTGCTGTTGTGAATTCATTCTGCAATACTTCAGATTCTAAAAGAGACATGAACTTAAATTATTGATTTTTTATGCAGTAAACTTCCATATTATGAGTAAATACTGATGCATGAGAAAAAAATTTAAGGCAAAGAGGGAGATTGGTTTTTTAGTTGATGAGATTATCCTTCAAGCACAAGGTAGTAAAAATTTGTTTTCAATAAGTGTAGCTTTCATTGAGGCATCACAGCATGTGACATTTAATCTGATTTGTACTGGCTCACACCTTTAGGTTGACTTCTTCCAAAAATGTCCATGTGCATTAACACTGGGTTTTGTGTTTGTTGGGGTGTGTAAATAATGACATCCAAAGGAATATGTATGGAGGAGGATCCAAATGAAGTGAATAATAACCATTTCAAGGTATGTGTAATCAAATGCTATAAAACAACACCTGTTACTGAAACAGGTGGTAATGGATGCATACATGACCTGTATGGTAGCTTGCTATGATATTGTGGGTTGCATGGTATCACAGTATTAAAGGTTTTCAGCGCCACCTTTCATGTAATTATCTTATATACACTACATCACTATAAGGTACTAGTTCTGCACTGCCACTTGATTTTGGGAAAATCTCTGGATTGCCAATGAGTACACTATTTTAAAAACACACCTATGAATATCACTGTTTCCAAATAATGGCTGTTCTCAAACTGAATCTATATCTTCTTAAAATCACTATTGCTGTAGTAAATCAGTTTGTCAACTGATAATGTCCAATGATATGCAAGAGTTAGATCAGCTGATTACTGTATTTGTCATGAACCAAGAAATGAAATCTATGGTAGCAAATTATAGTCAAAATGTGAAATATGGATGATTGTTGATTTCTGGTGGCTTTTGTAACTGAAAGGTGTTGATTTTAAAACTTTGTTGTACACGATTTATTACTTTTCACTGGAACACTGCGAGTTGTTTAAACTATCTAAGGTCCACATGTACATTGATGCTCATGCTGGTGGTCCATTCTCAGTGTCAGTCTTGGTGCTACTCTCCCCATCAGAAGCAGTTAGAGATGCATTTCTTTAATTCCCTCTTTAAGTTTCTGTTGGATGGTACTGGTAGCAGAATGAGTGCCATGGAAATAGCATCCATTGTTCAAGTTAATTTACACTTTGTGCAACATATACATTATGTTCCCAACATTAGGAGAAGTATGGTAAAATGTTTCCGGTATTACCACGATATAAGAGTAACTCCCCTTGCATAACCTGAATCTACATGGTGTATGTTTATCGATCGTTTGCCGCACTCATCTGATTTAAACTGGAAATTAAATGCATTAAAACACAGAGCAAAGAAAAACAAATAGACACATATAACACATTTAAGGTCAGTGTTTTTATTTACTTATTCGCCCATCGAAAACTTAAAGATCCACGATACCAAAGCACTCCAGTATATCCTAGACCAGATTTTCTTGGAATCAAGTCTGTGAGATATGAGGCGCATTACCAAAAGAAAGATACTCATCACCATTGTGAGGATGAAACAATAAACTGTTTATGACAGGATAAAGTTGTTTTTTTTACAACTGAGTTTTTAATTATATCAAAAACCCGTGCTAGCTGTACTGTTCTGTACTGTAGTATAGATCCCTGACCCTGGTTCAATGTCTCCCCTTACAGAAACAATATATATATATATATATATATATATATATATATATATATATATATATATATATATATATATATATATATCGATCAATCCCATTTTTTCATTATGAATTTACTTCATATGTTACCTAAAGCATTTTATATGAAAAAATGCACAAATTCTGTCAGTAGACCAACAAAAGATCAGCTCAGAACTCTGGCAACAATACCGAAATAAACCTAAGACTTTTAGTTAACAGCGTCCCTCGCTACACACACAACACCGTCAAACGTGATAACGAATATATTGAAAGTAATCCGAACAGGTAGTACGGGGTATGACTAAAATGCCCAATAAAAAATTGGAACGCAATGGAAGTAAACTTCACAATGGAAATCGATATATTAACATTTTTTTGTCACTATTTGAACTAAATATGATTTCCGGTGATAAACTGACATAAAATCATAAAAAAGAATACTTATTTTTGATAATAGTGCAAACTTATTCAAAGACCGACCTGCTGTGCGATTGAAGTCATTATGCGTAATGCAGATTTCAGAAGTTAGTAAATTTTATCTAGTGGTCTTGTATGGATAAATGTTTTATTGGCTATTTTTACTGTATAAAGTTTTAGCGCAATGAGAAAAATAGGCACTTGAAATGATTTTATCGATTTTAAGTGATTATTTTAATTAAGGAATTTTAACAGAAGAATTTCAGTGTCAGTTGCATAATATAAGCTCTATGCATAATGTAGAACATAATCATTAATAATTGACTTAATTAAATAAAATTCTACTGTCAACATTCAATTTAACTTTAACTCGTTTCTTTGCTTTTTATTTGTTTGTGTTGTTATTGATGATGATTAGCCAAGAAACTGTGTTACACTATTTTATTATTTCCCAAAGTATCTTCAACATTTTTTTTACAAATTCACACGAGTATCTCTGCACAGGTTATATAGGGGGCGCTCACCAGTTGTTATGTACTTTTGAGAGAGTGACATATGTTAAGGTGAAGTTGTTTGCATTTAATACATGCACAGTGGAGAGAATGTTGGCATAGCTTTATGCTACTTTGATGTAATGTGACTGACATTTCTTTGGATATTGTACTTTTGGAAATTTTAAATGATCTTAGCACACTGCTAACTAAAATGACTGCTCCCTTGTGCTCCAAAAATCAGCCTAAATTTGTCTAAAGTACATTATCCTTAGCAGCTATTAAAATTGGGAAAATGAATTTTGCCAGACTAGACAATACCAGCTTCTGAAAGTGCAATGAATGAATTACCAAATATATAAAATGTAAAAAAAGTTATCGGCTCTTTTTTTTTTACAATTTACCTCTGAAGTTCAGGAAGTGAAAATGACCAAGTGGAGCTAGCACTTTTTTGAAAGATGCACATCTGGAGTAAGGCCAAGCTGTATACTCTATAACCCATACTACACCCATCAATCATACACCAAAATAAAGGGAATTAAAGGTTCTTTTAACAATACCTAAGATATACAAGGTCTTTTTTTAAATAGCCAGTATGACTAGTGAGGAAACCCGGGGGAATTCTTTTTCTTTAAAATTCTAACCTATGCAAAATACGAAACTGTAGAGCGCCACCATATGTATACCATTTGATGTATGGTTATATCCATTGTGCATAACAATTGTCCCTTAGTTACATTATCGAGCATTTAAGTCGATCAACGGTTTTCGAATGAAACGCAGTTCACACTAACAATAAAAATACCGGCTCACATTCAAATTTTATATAAATCATGTATAAATGTCATTTCTTATATCAACGAATGCTCACAGCGTTATAAAATGGAATAATTATTCTATGACAGCAAGTTATGTAAGCAATATGTAAGCAAGACTATGTTTACATGAATAATTTGTGTGACATTGCATCAATGATTTTGCCGACTATGCATGTTTATATTAAAGTTGTGAAGTGTAGAACAATTATTGATCTAGTACCATCACATTGCAAGAAACACCGGCCGTTACTTTGCAGGATAGAAATAATCTCTGATGATTATAACGAAGATTGTATCACATGTGCAAAACCGTACATTTACTCTTCTGCGTGGAGAATCCTTGCTTTCTCCAACTATTTGAAAGTCAGCATTACATGCGTGTACCCGGCCGTAAATAGGTCAGATTATTTTGCCTTTCATACATCTACACAAAGTTCAGACCGCCTTTTGCAGATCCCCCAAAAGAGAATATTATAGTGATGTGGACTAGCACATTCCTTCCACAAGGAAAATGTAATTATTAGTGGCGGCATGAAATCGTATGAGATGGAGGCCAAATCATTTCGTACCTCTGGTGGAAATGAAGACGGCAAGAATCAATGCAAAAATGCCCCGTCTGATGATGAAGTAGAATACAAGGAAATGACTATGAACTACATAAAGCCGAATAGATTTGACAGTTTGATAATTGAAAATAAAATCTGCTTAAGTACCGATACGTTAGAACAGTCTGAAAGTGGAAAAATGGAGAAGAATGCAACCTTTACTTCTGACATACATGATCTGTGCCACACAATATGTTGGCAAAACTACCGATTTCCGAAATAGAATAAATAATATAAAATAGCCACATTCGCAACAAAATCAATGCGAAATTCGTCAACTACTACGACTCTAGTGTGCATTTGGTCGAGTTCTTCGAGATGCTACCGCTTAAGTTAAACCTGGGGTGGACCGACATAGAACACATATGTAAGGAACGATACTGGATACTACAATTGAAAATTCTTGAAGAGTTCAGCCTAAATTTAAAAAACATAACCTTCTCCTTGCAGTCTTATCAAAATTACAGCATGTCATTAGATCTTCACCCTACGCAGTTTCTGCGATAATATTTACCCAAGTACTTACATGAATTATTTTAATTATTTTATGATCTTCATCATGATCATCATGATCATCATCATCATCATCCCGCTTCTCTTGACCTCTTTCCTTTATAAAATCGATGCACAACTCTACCGGGATATTATTTATTTAGCAGATCTTCCAGATGTCGCTGATTGTTCTCCATGCCGTGCTTCCGTCTTTTTGTTCACAAGATGGAAATATATCAAAACGTGTTTGTTCTCTATGTTATAGACACAATAATGCGCTCGCTTATTATTGTTACACAACGTTATATCACATGCATGGGCGCCCTCAGGATTTTTTGCAGGGGGGGGGGAGTCAGGACTCTGGGCAGTCAGTCACGGCCGGGAGAGTTAGTATAAGAAGCAGTCTGAAACTAAAGCTAATATTTTTTAAGCGTTTTAAACAGAATCTTGTGACATATTTTCAGCTTCACACATGTAGGAGTCCATAATACATTTTAGATTAGTGTTTGTTTTGTATATGTAAGTTGTTTTTTCCCTAAAGAAGAGCTTGAATATATCGAAACATCGGGAGACCGTTTTGAATATGGGCCATTATCTATCTATCTATCTATCTATCTATCTATCTATCTATCTATCTATCTATCCAGTAAGAAACACCCGGGCCTCTCCTAGTTTGGCCCTGTATCTATTTGTCTATTTATCTATCTACCTTCTAAAAATGTCCAATACAAAATGCGAAGGGGATGAAAAATGTAACTAAATCAGAATTACATTAAATCAAATTCTTAAAATATCTACTTTACTAAAATTCCAGTGGAATCAAAGTTTATGCTTTTATTCTGTTACATTTGTCGGTCAATAAAAGGTCAGCAGAGCAATTTATGCAACATGTTATTATTTTTATTATTTTTATTATTATTATTATTTTTATTATTATTATTTAAAATCTTACTTTTTAACACGCGTGGCCATAACGAAAAATGAAGTAACACATAAAAAAACGACAACAATATCGTCATCAAGAACAATATTATTTCTAATATCACCAACATTTTTACCACCCAAACAAATCACTACTACATGCAATTCTGCAACCACTATTAAATCAGTGTAGGGTTCTTGTTAATAATAATAATAATAATAATAATAATAATAATAGTTGCTGCTGATAATGAAATCAATGACCAGAATGATCGTATCAAGTCACTGAGGAATGAAATGTAGGTCACAGTTATTTTCATTTCGCAGGAAAGTGATGTATTCACAAAGGCATTTCAACTTTGAAAGACATATGATCATAAAATCAACTTTATACAATCAACCGACCGAAACTGGGAACTTACCCAGCCAACAATGCAACGTTGCAACAACGTTGTACTAAGGTTGTTGTAACGTTGTTATCTTACGTTGTGGCAACGTGATTTGGTGAACTTGATGGAATGTTACTTGTTGTTAACGTCATAATATAACATTCCTACAACATCCTGACAACATTCAAAATGTATATTGAAAAGTGTGAAGAATGAAAGCTGCTTGTATTTCTGTAACACATATGCCCAACTGTAGGCAAGAAAATCAAACTCTACAATAAAACATTACAAAATGTTGATATGGCCATCCAAGATGGCTGCCATTGTGGCCATATTGGTTTTTTAGATTCGTACTATTTTTATTCGGGACCATCTAAACATAATAAATCATTTGATGAAAACTCCATATCAGTATGATCGTCCATTTATGAAGAGCAGAAATAATATTTTCAAGATGGCTTCCATGGCGGTCACATTAATGTCAGGTTGGCAACATTTTCATGTACAATCAACTATACATCATAAATCTTTTAGTGAAAATCCCATAACGATATAACGATCCATCTAGGAGGATTAGTGATTACAAAATTTAAAGACTTCGCTGTAGCCACCATACTGGTATCCGATCAGCACCATTTTCATTTAGACCCAAGTAAACCTTTGGTCGAATGTGTGTGAAAAGTTTGATTGTATTCCTACAATTAGTTTAGGAGGAGTAATGAATGTGTTAACGAATGTACGGATCATCCCATAAGCTCCTCTGGTTTATGACCAGTAGATCTAACAAGGCTCAAAACAAGTAGTATTACATTAATATGGCGGACGATTCAACAGCAAAATTTGATTTTAAGAAGGTGAACGCCATTTTTCACGTTTTGATCATGAAATTCGTCAATAGTTGTATTAAGCGGACTATTTGATTCAAGTATAGTTTGTAATGCTAATAAGCTGGAGGATAGTTTGACACATACACATAAAAAGAACACATAATAAGAACAATATAGCTTAAAGGTAAATCGTACAGGTAAGGTTAGAACATGTGACATTCCTCGTCATTCTTTGACACATGTATAACATATCCGATTTAAAATAAAACAATGTACAACGTCACGGAATTACCAAGTTTGTGGGTGTTCGGTTAAAACTGGATGTGCCTGCTGCTTTTAACACTCACTGAAGTCAATTTGTTTTATATTTCTCTTATTTTCAGACCTTTCTGTATATAATCTTTAAGGGTCTAATCTTTTTATTCCATTTTTTTATAATTTGTCCTCATATTTATTCGACCAGGAACTAAATTAATACCCTCTTAAGAATACCGATTAAACATTTACAAATTCAGATACAACATAAGCTCATAGACTTTCTGTCATTCCCAAAAGCTAGTGAAGTGGACGGTTCCTTGACTTATGAGATACTGTACGTAGATAAATGGATGAATAAATACACGAGTGAATAGGTGGAGAAAAATAGTTTATATTGGTGGTAAAGATGATCTGAGGTCACATCCCCAACCCCCAGTTTGTCTTGTAGCAACTAATGACATCCATAGGTATGGATAAGGCACGATTTATTCAGTAATCTATATAATAACCACGCGGATTATAACTAGAGATATACGCCGCTATACGTGCCTGTGTTATAAGTAATGGACAAAGTAACGCAGAAATTAATGACAACCTGCACGGTTAATATACATAATTAAGCAGTACCTAACATTAAAAATGAATTTGTCTCAATCTAGAAAGCTTTAGGTTGAATCAAAAAATTAACAATGAATTTCTCATTTGTAAACAACTATTGACATTAAAAAGTGACAAAATATATAAGGTAAAACTTTGAAAATTCACACACCAATCACTCGAATACGCGATGTCGCTGGGACACGATGTAACAAATTTTCAAGTCTGAGACCACGGAAAATTAGAAACTATTAAAATTCGAAAAATATGTAAAGAATACATCGTTTAGAACTTTCGAAGTTTACTGTAATTGGTTAGAACGAAACTGGCAAAGCAATTCTTCAAGAAGATTCACAGTTTTCAAATCAAAAGAAACATTATGAAAACGATGTTCCTTAAACAAAAGCACTTGCATACAAATGACATTCATCTCCAACTTCTGACTTGTTGCAGTAATTTGATATGTGGCACTCTACGGCGTTTGGTATATCTTCTTATCTTTCTTTGCCACTTAATAACTTGAAATGTGAAACTGTATGTATGTATGTATGTATGTATGTATGTATGTATGTATGTATGTATGTATGTATACAAAAAATTATAAGAAATATCCGCTCTAGCATTCTTCTCAGTTTCTTTCAATGACAAGCATTTTCTTTTTTTGTAATGAAGGGTTGGATATAAAAGTATATATTATGCCGTTTCAGGACACTTTCTGATTAAGAAGACCTATGAATGGGTACACCTGTGTCAAAAGGTATGTGGTTTTTTATTTTGAAGGCTTTAATTTTCAACAGTTGCTTTTAGAGCTGCACTTTTTTTTAAAAAAGTATTTTCTTTCCTGAAAGTTGGCCTCTATAACAAATCCAAGAAATGTAACAAAATGTCGATACTGAAAAATAAGGATAAACATACATTCTTTTCTTCTGTTAATTTTACCTGAACACACTTTAAATTAAATTTACGGATACATAAACGAACGAAAAGCACCTCCTTCAAAATGTATAAGAATTAATCAATCATTGTTTCAAGCAATCACGTCGGCAATGAAACATGCATACACGCATTCAAGTACACAATACGATAACATGTACTAGGCCAGTCTTTGGGTAGACCTCAGAAGGTTTATTGTAAGAATTTAAGAAAGTCAATCAATCAATCAACGAGTCAATGAAAGACAATCTAGTGTGTATCTGTAAATATGTGTATAAGATTTGTCAAGAACATTATACTTTCCAACATTATCTCCCTTTATTTTTCATTTAAGCCGTGTAAAGAAAAGAAAAATCAACCACAGCTTCCGTTTCTCGATCTAACAACATTCTCCACTGTCTACAACCCTTGCCATATACCCTATCATATGATCCTCTTCCCTACCTTGCAACATCCTCTACCTAGCTTTCGTCTCTCGACCTCCCATAAGTCTTTCATCCTAGTTTCTTTCTCTTACTCAGCCCAGCATTCTCTCACTCCAGGTTTTGTCTTCACTCTTCCAGCACCACCCTTTACCAGCGGTTTCTGTTTCTCTGTCCAAAATTTCTCTTATCTTTGATTTTGTTTCTGTATCTCCTAACACTCTCTTATCCCAAGTTCCCTCTCTCCACTTTTATATTCTCTTCTACGAGATAATGTCACTTCTCCCCGACATTTTATTATACCAGCGATATCTTTAATAACGTTCAGCAGCAGGGAGGGTGAACCCTACAACTTTGTAGAGACCTTATTTTTGAAATTTAAGGGTTCCTACGAAGGCTGAAAAAAAAGTTTTTGCTTTAACAGTAAAAACTTCTCTAATTGACCAGATTTTTTCTGATTTTTTCACAATCTGGTCACTACGCGTATGTCATTCACCCTCCCTGCTGCTATAAATTAACCAGCAAATATAAATATTATCAATAATGAGCATTGGAGAACCACACTCAGCTAAATTAGCTCGAGAGCGACTAGAGGCAATTAAAAAATATCTACCTGTTCGTGATTCTGTTAAGCAACAACTACAATCGCGTCAGGAGTCTCAGGTGGAATTTACAGAAGGTACAGAAAAATTATTTAAACCGATTGTCGAACCAACGAAGAAAATTGTTACAGCAACTGAGGCAACACAACGAGCTCTTGCAACATTGCCTGCTGATATTGCTGGTCGTATTCAAGCTGCTCAACCACCACCACAAGCAGCTCAACCACCACCACAACCACAACCACCAAGAACCAGAATTAAGATAATAGATAAATTTACGCCTGAAGGTATTGCTGCTATCAGGGACCCAACCAAATTATTTGATATTGCCGCGTTTGGATATTATGAAAGAAAAAATTATGTAAAACCAGAATATGTTAAATCATTAAGCTCTGCCAGTTGGATCAGGGATGTATATCGCGTCGCTACTGGTATTCCAGAAATCAGATCTAATGAAGATATTGAAAGTTTTAACAGTTTTGGCGAGTCTTTAAATAGATATGTAGAAGAGACTAAACAGAGCAAACGATTATCACTACCACAACAATCTGAATCACCACTACCACAACAACAACAAAAAGCACCAGCATTACAACAATTACAAGGACTAAAACAAGAGCTAGAACAAAAACAACAAGAACGACGAGAAAAAATAAAACGATTGCAATCACCACCGAAACCAAGTGAAGAAGAAGAATATTGGCCGTCAGACACCTCTCCTGGCGCAACTGGAAGTGGTCTAGGAAGTGGTCTTATTACTTGTCCCAATAAAGTTCTTGCTGATGTCGATCGACTAGAAATTCTCATTGGAGGAAAACGAGCTGGTAATAATTCCCCAGAAATCATTAATGAAGCAGCTGATATTTGTAAACGATTATTTACAGGCGGTATCATGGATATTAATGTATATCGGTCCCTCATTAACGAAATCGCCGATGACTACCACAGTGATTAGATACAATTAGTGATAAAGTCATTTAATAACAAAATGATCGTGCATGGTACTCAACCTGGACCTACCATGGTCAGGGTAATAAACTCTCGATTACCGGTATACAAAGCGACCTACGGAGATGGACTAGGTGATGTTGTTCAGGGTCTGTTTAGAAGAATAGCCCCAAAAGCAATATCGATTGCAAAGCAGCTAGGAATGAAAGCTATTGATGTTGTTCGTGAAAAAGGTATAAGCGCTGTTGGTAATCTCGCTAGCAAAGCATTTTCAGCAATCAAAGATAGACTATCAAGATTAATACGCAGACCACAAGCGGCCCGACCTCAACCTGTGAAATTGGCCAGCACTGAAGTGATGCCCGCAAGTGTAAGTAAAATAATAAATCAAGCCGCTAATCAAAAACTAGCGGAGTTGGCTGATGTCCCGATGTCAGACAAAGAAAAAAATATAACCGCTAGTCTGATAGCAGGAAGTGGTCTCTCTTCGAGGAGTGGTCTTCGTGTTAGACGAAGACGATAATAATAAAGATGTTTAAGCGCATATCTGACCCCGCGTTTGACATGGATGCACCAGTTCTCAAAGATGAGTCTGTTCGCGATTATCAGTATTATTCTTATGACGCACGAATGCCAAATCAGCGTGGACGAATTGAACTACAGGTTCAGGATACAAGTAGGTATTTCTTACCCGCTGAGGCATTTATTGAAGTAGAAGGTGAGATTTTAAATAACGTTGCTCCTGCAGCACCAGTAGCATACGACGCTGATGTTAGTGTCGGCTTTGTTAATAATGGTATTATGGCGTTATTTAATAGCGCTACGTACATGATTGACGGAAAAAATATTGAATCAATTCAGGAAGAAGTCGACGTTGCCACGACAATACTAGGCCTTACAAGATACAGCGACGATTACTCAAGATCAGCTGGTCCATCAATGATGTTTGCAAAGGATACAACTGATTCTCCAGAGTACCAACAATATGAAACAAGACGACCAAGAAATTTTGCTAGAAACGCCGATGCGGATGTAGAGAGAATGATTATTAATATAGATGCAGATTTCAACTTAGGATTTAGATCACGTCGAGCAATGTTGAGTGGTGGAAGAAGAGTATTTTCATGTGCAATTCCACTGTCACATATCTTTGGATTCTGTAGAAATGTTAGAAAAGTCATTTTCGGAGCCAAACACACAGTTGTACTAGTACGAAAAGGCACAGACGATGATGCAATCTGGCGACTCCCCGGTACTGATCCTGGTATAGTAGTACTAACAAAACTTTCCTTGTGGATGCCAGTGATGACTCCGTCAATATCTGAAGAAGACCGGTTGCTATCTTTTATGAGTCAAGGTGGTAAATCAACGTTGTCATGGTTGACTATGACCACAGATGCTGTAGATAGCGCTATTAATGGTTTATTTACATGGCAAATAGCTTCTCAGCAAGGTGTTTCTGCACCAAGACATATATTTATTGCGTTTCAAAATACTGCACGAATAAACAGTCAAACTCTTAGTATTATGATATTTGACAATCTTGGTGTTTCTGAGGTTTCATTGAGGATTAATGGACACCAAGAACCATCCGAGGATATTTTGTTAAATTTCGATCAAAATCATGTAGCACGTGCATATCATCGTCTTATGTCGTTCATGGGACGTGATCAAAACATTGATACTGGTTTACAAATATCGCAGCTAGATTTTACATCGCTGTATCCGATCTATTACTTTTCACTAGAACATTTAGATTTAACCAGACAATCTGTTGTAGATATTCATTTTCGAGCTCGTGTTAATAGAAATGTTGTAAATATCCCTAATTACAGAGCAATAGCTGTTATACTCAGCGATAAATCGATGTTACTCGAAGGTGTTGGTGGACGAATGAGAGTTATTGATGCTCCAGTAGAAAATATGTAAAATATTTTCTAAACATGTAATTAGATCGTTCATAATAATTATAAATGTCATATCATCACGTTAGTGTGAGTCTGACCCCTGGTCAGATTAAAAGGCTGCAATCAGCATCAAAAAA